>CM021101.1:581859242-582024429 GCA_007115665.2 Sequoiadendron giganteum
CAACTATTGAAAATGAAAACATTGAGGGGACCATCGTTGTAGATGAAGATAATTTGCAATAAGTCAACTTGGAAATAATATGATTATACAAACAAGTCCTACTATGTCTTCAAATCCCTCTTTCAATGCTATGGAGAAAGTTTCAATAGGCACAAATCTAGGCACGTCTTCAAATCCACATGTTAGTGAAATGGTAAATTCGTATGTAGAAGTTTTACAAGATGCTGGACTTACCGATGTTGACATTGATAATATTCAGAGAGATGAAACTTTTCTAGAATTTGTTGAAAATGAGAAAGAAAAATCTTTTTTTGAAAATGAAAATGAGAATGAAAAATCTTTTTCTTGAAAATGAAAATGAGAATGATCCTTTTGTTGAAAATGAAAATCAAAACCTTTTTGTTGATGAAAATGAAAACGAAAACGAAAACCATTTTGTTGATGAAAATGTAAATCGTTTTGAAGTTGAAAATGAAAATATAGAATGTGATGTTGAATTTAATGAAAATATTTTAAAAAAAATTGAAAGTAATGTTTTGGATAATCTTCCTAGTAAGATTTATTGGAGGCAAATAAGAACACTTGCGAATAGATATACAAAAAAAAAATTTATCGTAAAAAACTTGCATTTCAATGTCGACTAATGATGTAATTGATGAGAATGCAAAAAATGAGGAAAATAATGAAAAGGTTAGGATTTTTTGATGAACCAAAAAGAAAAGACCAATCATTAAAACATGCTATGTCTACTATTGCTAGTGCCTTTCAATCTTTAGGAAAAATAGGTGATCTAAAGATAAAAAATGTAGTAAGAAGAGCTATAACAAGTGCTATAGTTAATAAAGTGACTTTGAATAAAAAATTGGTAAGAAAAATTAGTGAAGTTTTAAAAATACATCCCAAAACATTGCTAAGAGCAGAAAAAAGAAGAGAAAGTATAGAAAATGATCCTATCAACCAATGTTGGAGTTTTAGTGGTCGACTCCCAAGGTCTGATATGAAATTGAATGTTGAAATCAAATCTTTGATCGAAAAATACTAGCATGATAATACTAGGGTATCATCTAATGCTAGAGATGTTTTAAAATTAAGGGTGGGGTCCAAAAATCACGATCCTCACCCAAAACACCTATTAGATACAACACAAGCTAATTTTTATAGAAAATTTTGTGGTGATTTAGCGTTACCTGGTAATATTAAAATAAGTCAAAGGTCTTTTGAAAAATGTAAACCCTGGTATGTAAAAACTAATAAGCAACGTATATCTTGTTGTTGTAAAATGCATGTTTAATTTCGTTATTTTATGATGTTTTTTGATATATACGTTGTACCTTGCATACTAACATGATTGTACAGGAATGTGGTATTAATATGCCACCTGAAGCAATAAGGGAGTTTATATCAGGTTTGTTTTGTGAAAGATCTAATGGTAAATTGTTTTATTTAAGTTCTTGTATTTCTGGACAATGCATTAGCTGTGGAAATCTTTCATTTTTAATAATTTGTATGTAGGAAAGTGTTGATAATGATTTTGGACAACAATTAGTAGATGTTAAAATATTTAAGAATGTTCACTATTCTTTAAAAGATGGAAAAGTAGGAAAGTGTTGTGATTTAGTTACATAAAAAGTTAGTGTACATGCATTAATGATTGAATTTAAGAATAAGATTGTGCCAAAATATGTCATGCATTCTCAACATGCTCGATGGATTGATGGCCAATTTCGTGCATGTAGAAACACATTTCCAATTGGTAGTATACTTTAAGTGGTTGATTTTGTGGAAAATTATACTCTAGCTCCACAAGAGGAAATTCAATCACAATATTATAATTTAGTGCAAGTAGCTATGTTTATCGATATTGTTTATAGACATGCAAATGATAGTACCGAGGATGATAGAAATTTTTTGAGGGAGTATCATTTTTATTTGAGTGACAACCGGTTACACTCGTCAGAGTTTGTTCAATACTGTTTCAGTATATTTTATAAAAATTTAAGAGAAAGAGGAATCTAGATGACATAACACCTCATATGGTCAAATAATTGTATGAGGTAGTTCAAGAATGCTTGAATGTTCTATTGGTTAAGTAGGGTTCACAAGGAACTTAATGTCTAACATATATGGAGTTTTTTTGAAGCCGGGAATGGTAAAGGAGAGCATGATGGAGTTGGTGCATGTGTCAAAATAATTATTTCTAGAGAGAACAATTAAAATTTGAGGATGTAGTAAAATTTAAAGATGTACGTGGCATTGTGGATTGGTGCAATACAAGATTATCTGCACCTGGTTCGAGTGATTACTCTATAGTTCGTCGATTCTTTTGGTTGGTTGAAGAAGAGAACATTGTACCTAGAGTTGATTGTGAGACAATCAGTGGATCTACTAAATGGCATTCATTTAGGAGTTTGACAATAAGCACATGGACTATCTGGACAAGGGAGCTTGCATTTTTTGTTAGTTTTGTATCTCAGGAGATTGGGGAGCATGTAAAAATACATAATGGGTTGAACAGTGAGAGCAAAGATCATTGAAACCTACACAAGCACACGATCAATATGAAATAAATATTGAAGAAAATAATCAAGTATTTGCATCTGAAGACTATGACTATGTTTCAGACCTTGTACAAGAAGACAATTTAATTCAATTTATTTCACTTTATTAAGTTATTTTGTAATACTAAATTATTTATATGGATATGCGCAAGTTATTAAATCAAATTTTGTTTGCAGGACATGTGTATGATGTTGCACCTAAGGGGAATGAAGAGGAAACATAATATTGGTTGGCTTGTTGTGTGGAGACTAAACACAAGTTAATAGAACCTCGAGAAGATGATGATGGCTATCATTATCCAACAGGTATGGTGATCCCCTTAAGACATCCCCTTAAGCAAATTTTGATAACAAGTTTTTGATCCCCATAAGAAATTTTTGAGAACAAGCCTTTGATCCCCTTAAGAAAATTTTGAGAACTTATTTGATGATGGTTTTCATGTTTTCCAATAGGATCGGTGCTGGTTGTTGGCACTTGGCTATGAAAATACTTGACAAGGAAGAATGGTCTACCTGCATTCGAAGATTATGAAACACATAAAAATATTATACACTATTCACATTTGGTGGTGGCAACAAATATCAAACTAGATTAGTATTGTGGAAGACCTACAAATAAAGTGCTATGGATAATTTGTATGGAAGAGCATGAGACAATCATAGATGCATTATAAAAAAGAGAGGATGCAGATGGTACAATGAAATGAATAAATACAGGTAAATATAGTTTTAGTTTTATATTGTCCTTTTAAATAGATTAAATACATGTTTCGATATTGGTCAAGTGTGTTATTAGTTGAAATTGATTTAAATTTTCCTTTTATAGATCCTTAAGCCATAATCACAAAAAGGATCTAGTCCATGCAGATTCAACCTAGACAACATGAAATACTTGGTAAAAATAGGTAATTATTAGTTAAATTATATTTAAATACATGTTTTGATTATATATTGATATTTCTTGTACATTAATAGTTAAAATTGATTTATTATCCTTTTTTGTATCCTTAAGCCATCATTGCATTGATAGATCATACTTTGAAACAAAAAGGAGAGGATGCCTAGATTACACACATGTGTGGAATACTTTTAAATGTAGGTGCTTGAGTTGTGTACATATAGATAGTTTTATATAAATTAAAATATGTATGTTTTGATGATTTCATTGATATTTCTTGCACCTTTTTGATATCAAGTGGCGTGAAGACCTACTACATTTCGACCACGAGTTTAAAATGTTCTTGAGATGGAATATCCAAATTTTGTAATCATTATTTTGAGATGACATATATGTACATACATACTTACACAATTAAATATTTTGCACAAATTACAAATACATGTACATACCCGTTAAGACAACCTATAAATTAGTGTTGGATGCTATTATTTGTTTTGACAACTTATAGATTAGTATTGGATGCTATTATTTGTTTTGACAACTTATAAATTAGTATTGGATGTTATTATTTATTTTGACAACTTATAAATTACTGTTGGATGCTATTGTTTATAGAATTTATTAATGCTTTTGTTCTCTAATCTTGTATGGTATTGTTTATTTCTTAAAATTTCATCCTTTTGTGGTATATAAACGGATTTCTTTTATTTTTAAATTATGATTTATTGACTAATTTGATTAATTGACGTGAATTGAATAAGTTCATTGACTAATTATCGCTAATTATTGAATGTACATATCATGTATGGGACCACTAAATTTGTAAAGTACAAATATTTAAATGTCCCATTAATTTCAACTTTAATTTCACATTAATTTCCTATATTAATGTCTTGACTATGAACATAAAATGCATAAATGTACATGTGTAAATTAAAATTTCAAACAATATAATAAAGTCCATAATTTACAACATATTAAGTGCATGAAACCAATATATTAAGCACATGAAATAAATTCCATCAGAGTGTACAACCCATGAACTAAAGTCCAACAAAGTACTTCTCCCATGAAATATAAAGTCCAATAGAGTACATGAGAAACCAAATACGTAGTCCATGAAATAATCAAATATAACCCATAAAATCATGTTTAGGTCATGTATTGTCTCTATAATGAAGAGACCTCTTCACACTATGTGGACTATGCCAATGACTTGAAACACTTTGTACAAGAGAAAGATGAAATCAGATGTAAGACGATGAAAAATGATTTAATGACAATGTAGTTTATAATTCATCATAAAATTAAATTACCATCATATTTGGGTCTGGATGCTCTGGTGCACCTAAACCAACCTCTAAATTCTCTGAATCAATCTACATAAACAAGACAAAGAAAGTTGAAATTAGATGTAAGTCTACAATTAAAAATGATTTAATTCAAATACTTTATAATTTATCATATTTTAATCATACGGTATTCTAAGGTTGTGCACCCTCTTCTCCAAGACCTATTTGTACATGCTCAACTACAAGATGTGTCTCCTACTAGATAAAAGAAAAAGAATTTAAAATATGTATTAGCTCATATTATATATATATATATATATATTCAATTTAAAATTTAAAATTAGATGTTAGTCTACAATTAAAAATGATTTAATTCAATTTAATTTATAATATTCTAATCATACTGTATTTTGAGGTTGTGCACCCTCTTCTCCAAGACCTGTTTGTACATGCTCAACTATAAGATGTGTCTCCTACTAGATAAAAGAAAAAGAATTTAAAATATGCATTAGCTCATATTATATATATATATATATTCAATTTTAAATTTAAATATATAATAATTTTTTTTAATTACCATGATATCTAGAGCCTGCTCTGTATGTCCTCCTAGAGGTGTAATCATAACTGGGTCATGGCAGAAAGTCGCACTAACAAAGTCCTACAAGATCAAATTTAAATCATGTATACTTGAATTGGGTTAAAATATATATATTCAAGTTTGCACATTTTGTGTAGATTTTTTTTTAAACAACTTGAAAATCATAGGCCTCATGAGTAGTTGCAACATCTAATGTTTGCTCGGTGCCCATTCTCATTGTTGTATCAAACTAGACATACATGTAAACATTTTTAACGCTTATAATATTTACAAGTGTACATGCACATTTGATATATATAGTGAATTCAAAATTCATAATTGTAAGTATACTAATGTAAGTTAAATAATTTACAATATAAATGTACTTGCCTGTAATCTACGACACCCAATAGTGGAGGAATGCTCGACAACCCCTCAGGTGGAATCGACGTGGAAGTCGATTGACTCCCCTAAACCAACATAATTATTGTAAACATATGTTCATGATTCAATTATAAATTTAAAACTCAAGTTAAAAATAATTTAATGCTTATAATTTAGAAAATTAAAATCAAAATTCCCCAAAAGGGTTGCCGAATAGGACTGGTCTCGATGTATGTACTCACGGATCGGATGATTGCCCCATCATCAGTGTCATATATACAACAAATAGTTTGATTGTTAAAATGTATTACAAACTTTCTTTGATATATATGTATTCATTAAAATAATTGTAAAATCAACATGTAGATGCATATTTATACCTGTGTCACAGTGTCCTCAGGGTGATGGTTTGTTGTAAGAAATTCTACAAATGAATTGAGGCGATCAGATGAACCACCAGAATCTCCACCTCCACTCGAACTAGGTGTGGCCTGATCGGGTACATAGCATAATTGATGGAAACTAGTACATACATGTGGGACCCTTGACACTCTTGGAATGGTACTCAAACCAACTCCATAAAATACTCATCCATCATCATCATCTCTATGCTCCCTACTCATAATCATAGAAGCATGTTGATCAAGGTCCCCTGCGAGTGTAGTAAGAGATCCTAATGTTGAGACCACCGTATGTAGATGCACATGTGTGGGAATGGGAGGACTAGGATCAATAACAAGGGGTTGTGCATGCACAGGGCATTGGGGATCAACCCTTTCCCATAACCTCTATTGTGGCATGCCACCACCAACACCCTAAAATGATTTAAAATTAAAATAATTGGGCTTTTGCCCCATAAAAAACTCTACATATAATTTACTCAAAAAATGCAATTGGACCTCCAAATTAGCATGTGGTGGACTGTCAAAAACCATAAACCATCGATCCCAAAAATGTGCACTCATCTATGGATGTATACACCACCTCATGGATATTTTAGATTTATTAGGAGGAATGGGCTGTCGAGTAACAGGGTCGAAAAAGTAAGGGGCTAGGTGGGCTTTTGTTATTTTAAGGTCTAAATTTTTTTTTATAGGAGAGCTCATTTGAATAAAATTGTCTCATTTTCTCTCTCTCTCGTCGATTCCTATCTAGATCAAAATAAATTATCCTAATGGCATCCACAATGTTTTGCATCATAGATGCAAAATGTATGATGTGTGGAGGAATCAATGCTTGATTATGCATAACATTGATTTGATTCTGAATGGATGCAACTTGATCATTTATGTGTGCTCACAAGCGAGCCTCATCAGATGCAATGGGTGCTAGAGGTGGGATATTAGGTTGAGGGAGTGGAGGGGGAGGTGGAGGTGGCTGAGGTGCTGGATTTCTGATATCATCGATGTTAAATTGATCCATGATATCAGATCTAAGTGCACCTGCATTAAATTATACAAAATTAACATACAAACTTACAAAATTACAAGTACATATATACATTGATTGAACTTGAGCATGTGCATATAAAATTCAAAATTTAACATGTACATACATTTAAAATAAAAAATACGATGCATAATTTGCATGCATACATCAAACTTACAAAATTACAAGTACATATAGATTGATTGAACTTGACCATGTGCATACAAAATTCAAAATTTAACATGTACATACATTTAAAATAAAAAATACGATGCATAATTTGCATGCATACATCAAAATTACAAAATTACAAGTACATATACATTGATTCAACTTGAGCATGTGCATACAAAATTCAAAATTTAACATGAACATACATTTAAAATAAAAAATATGATGCATAATTTGCATGCATACATCATTCAACTAAACTATGTACATACATAAAATTTTCAAAATTTAAGATCTAGAACTATGCAGTTTTAATATATGTACATACTAAAAAATAAACTTGAAACATTCACAAAAAACTCATTTTATGTCTAACGCATATATATAACATTTTTCCAACAGGAGAAATCATGATCTAGTAGATAGTCATAAAATATATACTATTATAAATTCATCATTATAAGTTCATAAATTCCACCAAATTCATAAATTCATGTCACTAAAAGTATCCATTTGGAACCAAAATCATAAATTCACGTCACTAAAAATATCCATTGAACCAAAATAATAAATTCATCACAAAAAATATCCATCAAACCAAATTCATAAATTTAGAACTATAAGATCATTGTCTTAATTTAGAAACTATTGTGGCTCTCAATTGCATCTCTTCGTTTCTTTGTGTTTTCCTTTTTAGAATTAGAAGTTCTCCTCTCCTCTAGCCATTGTCGATTCTCATCTAAGATCCCATCCATATCCCTAACAACATCAACAATAGTTTGCATCCTAGATGCAAACATCCTCACAGGTGGTGCGATACATTCTTGATTTTGAATAACGTTGATTTGATCTTTGATGGTTCTAACATTGGAATTGATTCGTTCTTGCAAGCGAGCACCATCGATTTTAGGTGGTGGAGGTGGGGGGTTATGAGGTGGAGTGGGTGGAGATGGATGGCATGGAGGTGGATTACAAATATTATTGAATCGATCCATGTGATCTCTAAGATATAAGTGAACCCGCATTAGATTTGTAATTTCAAAATGTAAGATACATGTTTAGGAAATACCCTTAAAACATTCAATATAAATGGCCTAATTGAATACAAATGATAAAATGTGTAAGCCTCATTTATGTCTAAGGCATGTTACTTGAATGAAAAAACAATTAACTAAATTAATATAGAACAATTTATGAATTCTTTAGGGTTTATGGTTTAGAGTTTAGGATTTAGGTTTTAGGGTAATAGGATGGCTTAAGGGGATCTATGTCGTAAGGTCCTAGTACAAAATGACATGGCTTAAGTGAATAAAATTTGGTGAAGATGCCCAAGACAAACAAATTTCATTAAGGTCCAAGGCAACTTCACCAAATTTTATTCACTTGAGCCATGCCATTTGTCCTAGGAACTTACCAGAGATAGATCCCCTTAATCCATCTTATCACCCTAAACTGTAAATCGATCAACCTAGATCATGAAATCTCATTCATATTATAATTTTGCACGCTCTTATATTATTTTTAAATTTGGTTCCCTTGGGAAACTTCACCAAATTTTCAGAATTTATTTGATCCCCCTTAAGACATCTTGAAGTATGGCTTAAGGGGATCTATGTAGTAAGGTCCTAGTACAAAATGACATGGCTTAAGTGAATAAAAGTTGGTGAAGATGCCCAAGACAACCAAATTTCATTAAGGTCCTAGGCAACTTCACCAAATTTTATTCACTCAAGCCATGTCATTTTGTCCTAGGACCTTACTAGAGATAGATCCCCTTAATCCATCCTATCACCCTAAACTATAAATCGATCAACCTAGATCATGAAATCTCATTCATATTATAATCTTGCATGATCCTATATTATTGTTAAATCTAGTTGCCTTGGGAAACTTCACCAAATTTTTAGAACTTATTTGATCCCCCTAAAGACATCCTGAAGCATGGCTTAAGGGGATCTATGTAGTAAGGTCCTAGTACAAAATGACATGGCTTAAGTGAATAAAATTTGGTGAAGATTCCAAAGGCAACCAAATTTCATTAAGTTCCTAGGCAACTTCACCTAATTTTATTCACTTTAGCCATGACATTTTGTCCTAGGACCTTACTAGACATAGATCCCCTAAAGCCATCCTATCACCCTAAACTGTAAATCAAACAATCTAGATAATGATTTATCTCATTCATATTATAATTTTGCACAATCTTATTAAATTGTTAAATTTGGTTGCCTTGGGAAACTTCACCAAATTTTCAAAACTTATTTGATCCCCTTAAGAAATGTCATATTAGGACCCCTTAAGACATCAATTTACGGTTTAGGGTGATAGGATGGCTTAAGGGGATGTATGTCTAGTGAGGTCCTAGGGAAAAATGACATGGATCAAGTGAATAAACTTTGGTGAAGTTTCCCAAGAAAACCAAATTTCATTAAAGGCCTAGGAAAAAATGATGGCTTTAGGGTTTAGGGTTTAGAGTTTAGAGTTTAGGGTTTATGGTAATAGGACGACTTAAGGGGATCTATGTAGTAAGGTCCTAGGAAAAAAGGAAATGGCTTAAGGGAATGAAATTTGGTGGATTTTCCTAAGGTAACCAAATTTCATTTTAAGGTCCTAGGATAAAATGAATGCTTTAGTGTTTAGGGTTTAGGGAACTTAGGGTGAAGTTTGGACCTGGCCCTTGGAATAATGGACTTGCAAGTTAGTGATTATTTTTTTCTTGTGGAACAATTGATTGAGATAGCTCTTGTTTTGACTGACAACCTAGATCATGAAATCTCATTTGTATTATAATCTTGCACAATCTTATTAAATTATTAAATTTGGTTACCTTGGGCAACTTCACCAAATTTTTAGAACCTATTTGATCCCCTTAAGAAATGTCATATTAGGAACCCTTAAGACATCATTTTACGGTTTAGGGTGATAGGATGACTTAAGGAGATCTATGTCTACTGAGCTCCTAGAACAAAATGACATGGCTTAAGGGAATAAAATTTGGTGAAGTTGCCCAAGGCAACCAATTTTCATTAAGGGCCTAGGAAAAAATGATGGCTTTAGGGTTTAGAGTTTAGAGTTTAGGTTAATAGGATGGATTTTAAGGGGATCTATGTAGTAAGGTCCTAGGACAAAATGACATGGCTTAAGGGAATAAAATTTGGTGGAGTTGCCTAAGGAAACCAAATTTCATTTTAAGGTCCTAAGATAAAATGAATGCTTTACGGTTTTATGGTTTAGGGTTTAGAGTTTAGAGTTCACGGTTTAAAGGGTTTAGGGAAATTAAGGTGAAGTTTGGGTGGACCTTCGAATAATGGACTTGAAAGTTAGTGAACAACATTTTCTTGTGGAATAGTTGATTGAGATAGCTCTTGTTTCAACTGACCAACCTCGATCATCAAATCTCATTCATATTATAATCTTGCATGTAATTTTATTAAATTATTAAATTTGGCTGCCTTCAACAACTTCACCAAATTTTCAAAACTTATTTGATCCCCTTAAGAAATTTCATATTACCTAACCCCTTAAGACATCGGTTTACGATTTAGGGTAATAGACTGACTAGTTTATGAATATTTTTTATTTTATGAATAGATTGACTATTTCCATAATAGAAACACATAATTATGTATTATTAAGATTGAGTTTGATGTATGTTTTAACTTGATATTTTATTAATTTTGAATATAAGATTATTTTATTTAACATTTTTCTCATTAATATTTCCCACTTAAATGAATTTTATGATATAAAATGTATAATAAAATTAGTTTTAATGTTGAATTATCTTATTTTATTTTTGATTGTTTGGAATTGAAAGAACCTAGAAAAGAATTTAGAAAAGAAAAATATTTAGATTCTTTTAGTGTTTAGGTGACTAGTGCAAATTGAGATTTTATACTTGAAACTAGAAGCCTAATTAACAATTAATTGACTAGAATGAGAGTTAAGATTGTTGAAAGATAAGAGACAAAACATGCAAATAAGAAATGGAAACAAGGCATGACTAAGTAGATCAAAACATAAAATAGAAATGAATGCAAATATTATCTAATTAAGTGACAATTAAAAATGGATTGTACACTTGGATTTACAAATTTGCTAACTAAATTTGCAAACAAACATTGATAATTTATTAATTGTAACTATTCTTTAACACATTGTTTTCTAATCTAGTTATAATTTAACATTGAAAGTAAAGTTTAACAAATTGTAAATTCTCCATAAAATGAAAATAAAATTTAAAACATTTAAGAAACATAAATATATTTTTCCATTATAAAATATTCTTCAACTCGATATCAGGGTTTTCAAATGCAAAATGATTTCTTTGATTTCAATTTAGGGTTTAGCAAAAAGTTTTGTTTGAATTCAATATAGGGTTTCAATCTAAGCAATTAGGGTTTTTAATGCAATTTTTTGTTTCATTTGAAACTAGGGTTTTCAAATCTAATTTTTTTTGTTTGATTTTAACTTAGGGTTTCAAAAAACAATTAGGATTAAATTCAAATGCAATTTTTGTTTCATTTAAATTTAGGGTTTTGTCAATGCGATTTTTTTTGTTTCCAAGTTCAATTAGGGTTTTCAAAAACAAATTTTTGAGGTTTGATTCAATAATTTAGGTTCAAATGCAATTTTTTTTGTTTCCAAGTTCAATTTAGGTTGAATGTTTGCTTTCTATTCAATTTCTTCAAGGGTTCATTGCATTTTTTCATCTAATTCTATAAACACTCATTTCTACTTTACAGAGAAATAAAATGCAAAAAATGGTAAATAAATTGAATAAAAACACATTAACACACATTATTGTATTAAAAATTTCAAAAAAAAGAAAAGAAAATAAAAAATAACAAAATTTGGGATGGTGGCGTACCTGGAGTTTGCTGAACTGTCGCTATCCACCAGACGAATTCCGGATCCTATGCAAAATGAAATGAGTTTCATTTTTAAAAAAAATAAATACCATCTCAAAACGGGATCCTGATTTTTACAAATCGAGATCCCATTTTTTAATAATCAAGATCTCATTTCATACGCGTCAGTAAGGGACCCTATTACAAATGGGACCCCGTTTTGAATTTAGGCTTGGGATCTTGAACCAAAATGGGATCCCCTTTTTGCAATGTCGATTTCATTTTTTTCGCCTAAGGCAAAAAATTCCACGTTTCGTGGACTCAACTTCTTGCACTTACCTAATAAGGAAACTAGAAGATAGAGGGAGAGACTAGGAGATGAAAATGTGGGATCAAAAGGACACAAAAGGGATGGAAAAGGGTTTGGATATAGAGAGGAATGAGGAGAGAATGAAAATGAGGGAAATTAGGAAGAAATAAGGGAAAACCATAATGGGTATGGAAGGAAGAAATGGATAGCATGATGGTAGGAAGGATGAGAGGAAAGATGCAACCCAAAAAACTAGGGAAAAGTTCTAATGAACTCCAAAGTTCAATGCAATACACCAACAAGAATTCATAGATATAAATTTATAAAGATCTAAAATTACAAAATGATAGAAATAAATGTAAGAGAGAAAATTATTGTGATAGTGAATGGGGTGAAAATGAGAGAAAAAGGCTTAGATATTTACAGATTTTAGAAGGAATTCAAAAAATTAAAGGTGGAAAAATAGTAGGTAAGCATTAGATAAGCATTAAAGGACTACACATTTAATTTTTGTGGCCAAAAAATAAAGTTCAAACATGTGTATTGTATTTTACCCTTCAATCAAGGAGGTCAAATCTCATAGGAGGGTAAGTGCACGGAAATGGGGGACCAAAAGGAGGTCTTAAGTGGCTACTTTTTTTGAATTCAAGAAAATTAATTTTGGATGATAAATTGAAGACAATTACACTCAAAATTTGAAGATGTGACAACAACAAGAATCATAGTTCTCTGAATATACTTTATAAACTACTAATTTATTTCAAAAATGGTGGAGATTAAGGGGTTCAAATAAGGGGAGAAAAAAAAGTGCTCCTATTTTTGTAAAGAAATACAACATAGCATATGGTGTGCTCCCCCTAAAAATTTAACTAAAGTTTTTAGTATTTTAAAATCACTCTAATGAAAAATTAGCTAACACCATATAGTTTATGCCATTCTTTTTGCTAATTTTTTAATGAATATATGATTTTTTTTACTATTTTCAAAGTGGAAACATCTAAAAAAAATAAAAATTGAGCATGCTCCCCCCTAATTTTTTAGAAACTAATCAAAAATATTTTTTCTGAAAGTGTATAGAATAGAGTCTAAAATGTAAAAAAATGTAATTTATACAAATTTTAGATGAATAGATAAAAAATAAAACCAACAATACTATACATAGTTTTTGACAAAAAAATAATACACTAGCAAAAGAAATTAAAGATCAAAACCTTAACATATTTGAAATTTAGAAAAAAATACATGGTTAGAAAGGTAAGAGAGAGCTTAATGTTATTGTGGTATTTTTTAGCTCAACATTGAAAGACGTGCAACTCGATGGAGAGCATGCTCAAGATTCAAGAATTTTTTATTATTTACAAAAAACACACCTTTGAGCATTTAAATGTAAGTCCAACTCTTTGGGCTAGATTCCCAAGGAAAATCCAACCTTAACAGTTGGAAATATTGAAAGAAGATGCTAAAATGAGTGTATTATAGTATCCTCACAATATAGCACACTCAAATTTGTGTGAAGTAAAAATGAAATCGAGAGGGAGGGAGATATAAAAATATTTAGAAAGGAAGAGTGAGACATAGAGATATAAAGAGATGGAGAAAGGAAGAGATATAAATAGAGATAAATGGGTATATCTCTACCTCCATCCCTATCTTTCCCTCTCTTTATCTTTCTCCATATCTCTATCTCTCTCCCTCTCTCTCTAATACTTGTTTCTATCACCTCCTTTCTCTCTCACTCCCACCCCCTCTATCTCTATCTCCCTATCTCTTCCTCTCTATCTATATCTCATTATCCATATCTCTCTATACCTCTATCTCTCTATCCCTTTATATATCTTTATATCTCCCTCTATTTATATATATTCCTCTTTATCTATTGAGATATCTCTCTATCTCTCCCTCTCCCTCTATATTTATCTATCCCTTCCTCTCTATCTCTCCCCCTCTCTACTCCCAACTCCTTGTCTATCTCTATCTTTATCTTTTCCCCTACCTCTCTATCCATCTATCTATTTCTCTCCCTCTCTCTCCCTTTATAATCTCTACCTATATCTCCCTCTCCCCCTCTATCTCTAGATACATATCCTTATCTCTCCCACTCTCACCCCATCTCCCTTTTCGTGGAACTCTCTCTATATATATATCTCTATTTTCCTCTCCATATCTCGCTCTCTCTATATATCACTTCCTATGTTTATATTTATCTATTTATCTCTCCATCTCTCCCTCTCTCTCTCTCTCCCAATTTATATTGATATATCTCTATATCTCCCTATTTCTCCCTCTTTCTATATTCCTCTACTACTCTCTTCTTTATATATTTAAATCTCCCCTCCCCTCCCGCTCTCTATATATGTATCACTCATACACACATAAGTTTCTTGTTTCTCCCACCCTATCTCTATCTCTTGATCTCCCATATCAATCTCTCAGTCTCCCCCCTCTCTTTTTCTCTCCCTCTCTCTATACCTCTATTTATAATAATTGTATCTATCTCATCACTTATCTCACTCTTTCCTCATCTATATACCTATATCTTCCTCTCCCTCTCTCCCTATCCCTCTCCTTACTCTCTCTATTCATATCTTTCTCTACCTCTATCTACCTATCTCTCTATCTATCTCCCTATCCATATCATCTCTATATATCTCCATCTATCCATATCTCTTTGTCTCTCTCTCCCTCTCCCTCTCCCTCTCCCCTCTCCATCTCTATATATTGATCTATATATCCCTCTCTCCCCTCTCTCCTCTCCCCCCTCTCTATAGATATCTATCTACCTATCTTCCCCCTCTTTCTTCCCATATTTCTCTATCTCTCCCTCTCCCAATCTCTAATTATCTATCTATAATCTCCATCTCACCCCTCTCTCTCTCTATATCTCTTTATATCTCTCCCTCTTCCTTTCCCCTCTCCCTCTATATATTAAACTATCTTGCCCCTCTCCCTCCCTCTCTCTCTATCCCTCTCTAGACCTATCTCTCTACCTATATCTCCCCCTCTCTCTCCCTCTTCCCATTTTCCCCTATCTCTTCCTATTTTTCTTGCCCTCTCTCTATCTATTCATATCTCCATATCTATTTTTCTATATATGATTATCTCTATTTTTCCCTTTCTTTCTTCCTGTCCTCTCTATCTATCTATATATCTCCCTTCCTCTCCTTCTCCCCCCTCTCTATATATTGTGCTCTCTCTTGGTCCATGTATTTATCTACCTCTACCTCCCTATCCCTCTTCCTCTCCCATCTCCCTCTTTATATATTAAGCCATCTCTCCTCCTTACCCCCTCTCTCTATCATTATATATACCTATCTCTCTACCTATCCCTCCCTCCCTCTATCTCTTCACCCCCTCTCTATCTATCTTCACATATTTACCTATATCTCCCTCTTTCTCTCTCCCTCTCCCTCTCTCAATTTATATTTAGCTATCTTTAATTCTCTATATCTCACCATTTCTCTCTCCCTACCCCTCTCTATATCTCTATCTATACCTCTCCCTCTCCCCTTCCAATTTCCCCTCTCCCTCTCTATATATTGAGTTATCTCTCCCTCTATATACCCTATCTACCTATCTCTCAATTTCTCTACCTCTAATATATATTTATCCTTCTCTATCTCCCCCATCTCTCTCTCTCTCCCTCCTTCCATCTCTATCTCTAATTTCTCTCCCTCTTTTTTTATATCTCTACCTTTCTATCTCACCCTCTCTATATATGTTTGTAATCTACCTCCCCTTCTTCCTTTACATATATATTTATCTCTATATCTCTCTCGATCTCCCTTTCTACCCATCTCTCCCTTTCTCTACCACTATCTCTCTATCTTCCCTTTTCTCTATTTTTGTTCATCTTTCCCTCCCTCCCTAGATCTCTATCTCCACCTATCTACCTCTAACTCTTTCTCTCTTTATATTCCTATATTTCTTTATCACTCTATCTCACCATCTATATATCTCTCTCTATCTCCCCTCTCCATCTTCCTTTATATATCTCTGTCTCTTCTTGTCTATCCCTCCATCTCTATATCCATCTCTCTATTCCTACTGTCAGGACTGAAAATTTCTCACATTTTCACCAGCATCTACATACTTTTTTCCTATTCCCCATAGTAATTTGTTTCATATAAATGATGTGATCAATACAAATCATTAAAATTAGTATGAAAAATCCATTCCGTAGTCCCATAAATATGGCCTTTTTCTCACAAATATTCCCCTGATCATGACAAAGAAAAACCCAAAAGATAATTGGTTTATGTGATTTTGAGTTCTTTCTGTAGTTTTATCTATAGTTTTCATTAGCACTTGTCATTTCATCATTCATCTCCATTACCATTTCATTCCTAGCTAAAATATACAAGAGCTACTTCTCATATCTTGAATAATTTACCCTTATCGATGAGATCACACACTTATATTACCAATCAAAACATCACAGATCATTCAATTGAGATATCAGGGGGACATGAGGTAGGTCATAATGATCAAAAGGCCCAAAGGATAGCAAAGTTGTATAATCGGTGGGACAAAACCTATCATTCTACCGATGTAAATTCATCAATGTAAGCAAAACAGTCGGAGCAAATATTTTGAAGTCATAATAAGATCAAATGTCACACCAATGAAAACCCCATTGGCAAGAAACACACATACTCCCACTGATGAAATCAAAGGGTTGTTGTGTCAGAGAGACATGCATCATCAACTCAAATTCCTTGGATCTCGCCGATCTCATAAGTCAAGCCGATGGAGGAAGTATTGCGGAGAGTCTCACCAATTCAATTGAATGAACAAAGAAAGAGATATATCAGGGAGACATATACGATCAAATTGAAACCATCAAGTCTCTCTAATGAGGAAAGTCACATCGACGAAGGTAATTCCATGGAATGTCTCACCGATCCTTCCAAATTGATAAAGTGATAGAAATAAACATATCGGTGACTAATGCAAATCGGTGAAGCATCTCATTCTCTTAGTGATAGGACATAATAGTAAATGAGTGGAATATACTCATTTGAACAAGCCTCGGTTAACGACCAAGGAAATTACCGAACAAACCAGACCTTCTGTACATCTGTGGAACCTTCCAACTTTCTCCCCGAAGTGATATAAGTTGAAGAAAAATAGAAAAGGTTGTTGCACGGCATGGTGAAAATTTCAAAAGGTCTTGTTGATAAAGTACGAGAAACTAAAGGGATATTTCCAATCGAAGAGACATTCAATTATGTCTTAGTGATCAATCAAAAGTGTATAAACAAGGATGGTGCCAAATGTGAAAAACAACTCGGCCTAAGGAAAAAGAGGTCTCACCGATGCAATCTTTTTGTATTGCTCTGACAATTTGAATTTCGAGAAGATTGTTGCATTCAATTGCAAGGGCTGAAATTAATGGCTGCACGAATGAGCTCCATATGAACATTCACGATTAACAAAAATTAAGAACAAAAATAATTATCAAGAATTGCAGTTCAAGAGCACAAAAGGGTGAGTGACCAAATCCAAGAAAAGATCCTCCTGACATTAGAACTATAAAAGCCGCTGAGGAAATTCAAAAGAAGCACAAAGAATGTCATGAAGAGATTCAAGTCGATACAAAGGAACTCATCGACATTGCAAAAGAGGGAATTCCTGCATTGTTCAAAGAAAGAGGAGAGAAAAAGGACAAAGATGGATGGATATAGGAATGTAGGTTAATATTGCAAAAGGATTTGGAAATAGCCAAGGACAAAGACTCAGTGTTAGGTGATACTTGCAAGCATGTGGAGAAGATGGTAATCATGGAGATAGCTGCAAGGAACGTTGTAGAATATGTTGATACTCATGGAATATAGGATTGCCTAGATCACATGACCAAAGTTAACTTATGGTTAACTAGGGCTTAATATTTGTCTTTAGTTGTTGTTAATCTCAAAAGAATTTTGTGAAAGGGCGTGTCCCCTTAATGATTTTGATATTTATGTTGAACTCTTGATATTGAAAGAGAATCACAATATTTTTAGATTAGGGAATAGGGATAGATAGATAGCATAAAGCTTCCATGATGTTTACATTTCAAAAGACTATGTTGCAAGCATATTTTTGAGGAAATTAATGAAATATCTCTGATTTTCTGGCTTCATATTGGCATCAATTGTTTTGTTGAAGTTATTTAATTATCTGGTTGTCTCCATTTTAGTGCTTATTTATTATTTAAATTGGCATATCAAGTATATATTCAATTTATCAATGCACATTTGTTGTATTTTTGTGATATGATTAATTGGTTTCCCCAAAGGAATTAAAATCCTTCTAATCAATCACATAAATTTGGAAGTATTATTTGGATCAGTAAAAAGAACCATATAGTTAGGATTGTCAATCTATCTCCAATTTGGTGTTTTTTGTGTTCTTGCATAATTTATTTAATTTGTTCTTTCAAACAAAGATTAAATCCTTTTCATAAATCATAAGTAGCTTGGTTGTATCAGCTAGATCCATAAGTAGAGTTTGTCAATCACTTTCCTGCATATTTATACAAGTTATAAACCAATATTAGTGTGACAAACAATTTGAGTTATAGACAATATAATTAATTCATTCTAGATCTTCATTTGTCTCCATTTACCCAACAAAGCACTGGTCTTATTCATTCCATCATTTTATCAAATCTGTTTTCAAAACCTTACATCTGTTAACTAAACATATTAAATTTCACCTTGATATTGCTTATACAATTTATACCAAATTAGGATCACATCTCTCCACTATCAATTGCCATTATGGATAGATTGCTTAAGTAGGAAACACTTAGTTTAAGTGTACTTCATTCACAAAGGTGCACCCGCCTAGGTTTTGTAGAGCCTGAAGAGAAGAAGGTTCAAATTTACCAATTGGCCTTGTTCATTATTCTAAAACATACCAAGAGCTTGGAAACCTCTTGTGGTTCAAACTTGTGTTTTTAAGACCTAACAGATTGGTGACTCTACTGGGGAGAAGCCAAGACCAAACCTAAAAGCCTTTCATCTTAGAGTCATTACCTTGAAATAAATTGAAGACTCCACTGGGAAAAAAAATACAATCATTTTCCTAATAATCAAAGTAGGTGGCGACTCTAAAGGATTTATATGACTGATGATATAAGCATCAAATCATAGAGAATAGACAACAGACACCAACGATACTTCATTTCATCAAACATGAATGGAAGAAGATATTTACATCATGAAAGCCCCAAGAAGAATAATGTTAGATGGTCAATATGCATGGATCTCCTCAAGGTAAAAATAATTCAAACAAGGGTGGAGTGATGTCTAATTAGCCAGAGGATAATGTGAATACATTAGAGAAACCTTTCAAAACTTTTAATTCTCCTTTCCATGCCAATGATGAAAACTCCACTACACCACCTGGAAGAAATGATCTGAATAATGTTGTCCTCAATTTCTAACCAGACCCTCAACAAGAAGAATAATTTAATGCTCGAGCTGAGGAAGAAATGAGATGTAGACAAGAAGAGTATGACATAAAGCACACATCATCACCATGAGGGGAGAATCATGATGGATTCTTGAATCACAATGTCATGGATTTTGAGGGTATGTCTGACCAACAAATTGAAGCACATTTGGAATGGAAAAGACATAGAAACAAAAGGAGGCAACAAATGATACAGGAAAGTCAGGAATTAGATCGACAATTGGCATTGATGAACATCCAAGCACAAAGACCACCAAAATATGTTCCACCACAAAAATAAAGTGGCAATAGAAACTCACAAGGAGCATCCCAAAACATCGGTGCTCTTGGAACTAAAATATTGCCTGATAATTCAGATAGTAATCCAAGACAACATACCCATCATAACATTCCACCACCAAGATCCCAACCTCACAAAATTGGTAATGCATCCCAATACTATCCTCCACCAAGTCAACAATGTGTACCACCTCAAAATATACATCCTCAACCATAGTACAATGTGTATCTACAACCTCAGCATGGATACCAACAATATCATAATCTACCACCCCTGGATATGCCCCCACAAAACCCTGTGAGTAGACAGTTTGATTTGACTGGATATCAGTTATATCCATACCCAATGGACAACAATTGGAGAAATATGGTTCATAAATTCAATAGAAATAATGTGATATCAACTGAGGAGAATATCGAGAATTTCAATGCCTTCATAAAGGATATTGGTATGGACTATGAAGATGTAAATGTGACACTATTCATGATGTCATTAATTGAAGAAGCAAGGGATTGGTTCAATGGTCTACCCAATGTTTCAATTTATTCTATAGGAAAATTTTAGAATCAATTTTTAGAACAATATGGGAGTTAATGTGCTCTCAAGTTTTCTCTACATGAACTGAAAAGCATTCAAAAATATCAAAATGAATCGGTCTATGACTTCATTCAAAGGTTATCCAAATTGTACAATAATATACCACAAGGGTCCAAACTGACTGACCCTGTAGCTTTGAGCATTTACCTAAAAGCCTTTGATCCAAAAACAAGGTATGAACTAAGAAATAGATGCCCTAGAAAATTAATAGAGGCACAAAAAACAACATTGACTATTGAAAACAACATAAAAGTTGCTAGGATGATTGATAAGAGAGATACCATCAAAGGCCCCCAAAGCCCCAACAATCCTCAGAGGTAGGAAAATACATATAGAAGTGAAAGATCGAGATTACATGATATACCATATAATACAAATTGGAAGTACGGAAAACCCATTGTTGATAGGCCTAAATACAAAGACTCTTGATCCTTTGAAAAAGAAAGGAGCATACATGGTTAACAATAATCCTTGGTGTCAAGTTTGTAAACTAACTCATTCTCCAGACCACTGTATTTTAGCCCAGTTGATATAAGAAGAGGATATACTAGTTGATAATAGGGAAGAAGATCATACTATATACTTAACTTCTCATGATATCCATGCGGTTGAACAAGAATATTCATCTTCAGAGGAAGAAGGTTATGAGTATGATGTTGACAAGAAAACGTATCATGTTCACATGGAAGAACAATAAATCTTCTTTGATCAAGAGAGTGAAAGTAGTGATGAAATACAACCTCCTTCCACACCACCCAAGTCAAACAAATCAATATGGAGGAGACCAATTGAGGAAGAAATAAAAGAGTTGACCATTGCAATAGTTGAACAAGCAAAAAGTAATTATGGGTTAAGAAACATGACAGTAAATGCAGATGAAGGCACTCTAAGAGGATTAGTTATGAAAGAAAAGGGGGCAGCTTAGGATAAAACAAAGAATGTAGAGAATAAGAAAATCAATAAAAATGAGCAAAGACACATTCCCAAAAAAGAAGACAAAGGATAAAAAAAAAACATGAACATTGTGAACCAAATAAAAATAAAAAGGAAGAAAATAAAGAGGATCCACTAGAACTAAAGAAAATAACTAAAACTGAGATTTCCTCTTCATTTGATTTCACACAAGCTTTATCTCAGGTAAAGATGTTTGTGCCATTATTAGAAATGATGAAGATCAAGGAATATAGAGATAGTGTCATTCAGTTGATATCTAATGGAACCAATAGAAATAAAAATTTGGGAGATAAGAATAATAATAGGCAGGGAGATATAAAGGTTCTTGAAGTCTATCTTGGTGATGTATTAGTGAGACCTCCACAAGTAGAACCATTTTTTACCACATTGCTTATAAACAACAAAATGGTAATAAATTATATGATTGATTCAAGGGCTTATATTAATATCATGTTAGTAGGAGTTATGAGGCAACTTGGCCTATGGGTGGATATTACGAGTGGAAAATGCTATGCCATGGATAGTAGACTTGTCCCAATAGTGGGAATCATGAAATATGTAGAAGTGAAATTAGCTACTTATCCACAAGTAGTGTATACCATTGATATAACTATAATTGACACTCCTAATTTTGGGATGCTTTTGTCAAGACAATGGACGACAACAATTGGAGGCAATGTTAAATTTGATTTATCATAGACACCATACTAATAAATGGTGAAGAGGTTAAGGTGTATAGAGAGACAAGGGTGAATCGAATTGTAGATTGTGTTGTTCAAAATCAATTGAATTACTTTTGTGATGTAGACTTAGGGAGTTTCAAAATAGAACCTTCACAACCTAAACTAGTAAATATTGATCCAATTGATAAGCATGTTTCCAAGAATGAACATGGTGTTTGGCAGATGTATTTTGATGGGGCATGTAGTAAAGAGGGCAATGGGGCAGGAGTGGTTTTTATCCCACCTAAAGGTATCATGTTCAAGTATTCATTTTTGCTGACATTTGAATGTACAAATAATACAACAAAGTATGGTTGTTAAATACAAAATCAAATTGCTAGTTGTTCTTGGAGATTCTGAGTTAATCATTTCACAAATTAGATCAAAATATGTTGCAAAAAAAAGAAGGTTAAAACTATATAGAAACATTGTGTGGGATAAAATTGAATTATTTGATGCCTTGTCCATTGAATGGATAGATAGGTCCAAAATATTGATGGAAGATTTCCTAGCCAATGTAGCCCTAAAAAGAGATGATATCACCTTGGCCAGAGTATCTCAAGTTGAATTCAAAACAAGGCCTTATATCCCTAATAATGTCTATAGTTGGCAAGTTTTCAATGATGAAACTAATGAAACATTTGAATATGGTTGCTAAATACAAAATCAAATTGCTAACTATTCTTGGAGATTCTGAGTTAATCATTTCATAGATCATATCAAAATATGTTGCAAAAAAAAGAAGGTTAAAACTATATAGAAACATTGTGTGGGATAAAATTGAATTATTTGATGCCTTTTCCATTGAATGGATAGATAGGTCCAAAAAATTGATGGCAGATTTCCTAGCCAATGTAGCCCCAAAAAGAGATGATATCACCCTGGTCGGAGTGTAATGCCCCACCAAGTAATCTTAAAGGAAGTTGCAATTAACGTCTTAAGCGAACCAAATTTTTTTTTATAAAGTGCATTTAACATACACATTCACTTAATAATTAACAACAACCTCTAAGGCTATAAGATTAGGATTACTTAAACCCACACATACATATTACATATAACCATAGCATTATGAACTTTATGAAATAAACATCATACATCATAAGAATACCACATAACCTAATAAGATAATCAACCAAGATACAATCTCATAATCATTATCTACTAGTTACATCACTCATTCCCAGAATGAGGCAATAGTACATAAGGTTACAATTACAGAATTCCACCTCATAAACATAAGAGGGATAAAATAACTAATATAAGTTAAAATATTACAATGCAAGGAATTACAACAAGAACCGCGAGCTGTCCATCTGGATGTCTCGCCACCAAGTACTGAAGATAGATGGGGACCCAATGGTTTTGGTGCATGTTCCACCCAACCAATGTGGTACTTGAAGGCCCACCCCCCATGCTAGGAGATAGTAACAAAGTAACATGGATAAAGATCTACAACCACTAACCAAAGGCAGACTCATATTGACATAACCAAACAAATGTTATAATAAGTACAAATCAATTACCATACAAGTACAAATTAAGTACAACTCTAACATCACTGACATAAGTCGCATTGCTTCCAGACATAAAGTAGATCAAGTATGTTCATAGAACCATACATATAAAACAATTAACAATAGTTGTCCTAGATAGAGTGTCATCGCATAGTAGTCATGAGATCTCCTCTGGGCATCCTTCATAGGCTCTGGTAATCCTGGTCGCCTCAACAGAATTTCGACACTCATACTCATTCATGCGGCATCAACTACCTCTCATAAGGACAAGATAGTTGATCTTGCCATTCCAGACCTTCTCACTCATCCCAAGTCTATACGAGCCCTTGTGTCTATGAGTGAGGATTAAATTATCTTGATTAGTGTGAACTGCATCCTAATCATCTAAGTACATTAATTTAATTATCACTTGATTAACTCACTTCTGAAGGTTACCCGGTTTACCACTTTGGGCTCCGACCTCTATCAAAAGCCACTTTTCTATTCGACAATACACACCCAAACAATCCAATAAGGGAGACACAAGTGCATACCAACAAGGCATCGTAACCACTCCAACATAAAGAGGAAACAAATAAAAGAAATCACTCCAAACATCCTGGAGGCAACAACACATACTCCACTCCTTTCACAGGAGGAAACAAATAAAAGAACTCACTCCAAACATCTTGGAGGCAACAACACATATTCCACTCCTTTCACAGGAGGAAACAAATAAAAGAACTCACTCCAAACATCTTGGAGGCAACAACACATAGTCCACTCCTTTCACAGGAGGTACAAAACTTCCTCGTTCATGGGTAAAACTGAAAAGACGCCATGCACTACCCAAGGGAAAACAACTGGATGACATAAATATTCAACAACCCTTATCATCTAAGTTCTTCTGGAAGACTTATAATTTAGGACTAACACTAATTCTCAAAACCAACAATGCAACTTGACGACATTGCAACAAAAGCATTCAAGTCATCAATCAAATCTAATATTTGGATTTCCTAAATCCATACTCATTCAATAGGTAGTGTTGACAAATTCAAAGACACGATAACTAGATCATCTAAAATAATCATAACCCCTATTTTCCTTTTCATTATTGGAAATCTAAAACAATTAAACTTACTTCCCTTTACTGAATACAGAGAATTAAATATTTTAAGATAATCATGAGGAAGATACTACTTTTAGATATACTAAATCCATATCTCTTTCATAATCCAATCACAATGATTCAATTAATCTAAATAGAAATGAATTAAATAACATAATTGATTGCTTCATCAATAAAACAACTTCGTAATTTACTTTTAAATCGACACAAATCCATGCAAGTAAACTCTTTCCATTTCCTAGCCAAATCTTACATCTCATTCAATTTTCTATTTAAAACATTCAATCACTTTAATATAATAACATATTGTTTCTCTATCCATTTTCCATATACACTAATCAATCCATTTTTAAATCTCTATTCAATAATATATTGCATGCATCTCATTAAAATAAAATACGATAATGAATTTTACACTTAATATATATATATGCTCCATATTATATAGACACCAAATATATATATTAATAAATTTAATTACATATATTCTTTAATATTCCATTCACAATGACTAGATTACTCTATGGAACTAAATAAAACATAATAACTATTTGTCTTTTTCAATATAGTTAGTTCCTAAATTTACTTCTAATGCAACCTAACACTATTGCAAACAATTTTTTCAATTTTCTATCCGGAGTCTATGTCTCTTCAACTATCCATTTAAAAACATGCAATCTCATCAATGTATAAAAATATCTTTTGGTTTATCTATTTGACCATGCATTCATATTGTTTCTAATTAAATCTCATTAATTAAAACAAACATTTAAATATAAATATTTTTATAATTCTTCAATATATTTAAATATATATTTTTCCTTATCAATTTTGACCATACATTCAAAACTTATCTTTTAAACTCTTCATGCAAAGCTAAATTATACACACTTAAATAAAACAAGGTAAATACTGATTGAAAATACTCATGAATATATATATACATCTCAATATATTTTCTTCAATCATATTAACAAAATAAATATTTCCTTTTAAATCAAATAATTACTTCTATTAAAAAATATCTTTCTCTATACATTTTCTACACATACTAATCATTTCTTTTAAAACACTAATAATACCCAATTTGCAAACAATGGAATAAAATAAGATAAAATATTATTTATTATCTCAAATGGATATATACCTTCAATATATATATACTAAATATAAATTAATATATTTAAATATATTTAATCATTAACATATCTTCTATTCTTTACAGAATATCAAATTGTTTAATTCAAAATAAAATATCCCTTATCATCAATTTTCCAAAATATATATATATTTTTCCAATTGAATCAAATTAATAATTGGACCTTTTACACATGAATTTAAATTCTACAATTAAATTTTAAATTATGCATTCTTTAAATCAAATATATAACTCCTTCAATTAAAATTTAACATATTATTTTTAAATAAACAATAATTTCCCCATATGTTTATAATTTTAATTCCACTAATCTAATATACAAATTTTATTTAAAATAAATATAATACTTTAATATTATAAATTATAATATAAAATATTATTAAATAATATTTTAATTTTATAATAACAATACATAAAATATTAATATTTATAAATATCAATTTATTATTATTTTATTTTCAAAGTAGCCATGGAAAAATAACTTAACAGCAGTCTCATGTTTCAAACATAACTCAAAAACTACAATTTGGGTATTTGCGATTTTTTGACAAGGATAAGAAATTTTCAAAATGCAAAAACCCTTTAAATTTCTTGACAACCCAGCTTGTGTAAGTGGAGTTATAGGCAACACGACCGGAACATTTTA
Source organism: Sequoiadendron giganteum (assembly GCA_007115665.2). Taxonomy (NCBI): domain Eukaryota; kingdom Viridiplantae; phylum Streptophyta; class Pinopsida; order Cupressales; family Cupressaceae; genus Sequoiadendron; species Sequoiadendron giganteum. The sequence continues at coordinate 581,886,161 of CM021101.1, forward strand.
CCATGAAAAATATAACTATCCTTCAGATTTTAAAATCCAATTTTTAATAATAAACAAAAGGTTTCATTTTCTAAAAACATTCTAAATGCATTGTTCAATCTCTATGTTTGATTTTCCAATAACAACATAATCAATTTCCCCAAATAATTTAAATTCAAGTGAGGTTTTCACAATTTTCACTCAAGAATTTTCACAAGCAAAGGCTGTAAATTTATTTAATTCTTTTCTTCTAATATCAAATTTGTTTTCTAAAACAGATTTAACAAACAAATTTTTAATCACTACTATTTAAAAAAAAACAATCAAGAACAATAAAACACAAAGAGAAAAACCTGGTACAAGAAGCTACAGGAAGAGATGAATTTCTGATGCAAGCCTCCTCCAAAGATTTCCTGAATTTTTTTCAATGTTCCAATGAATCCAATCCAAAACCCAACAAATGCAAACAATCTTTCCTTCAATCAATTCTACAATCAAACTTTCTTCAAACCCTTCTTGTGCAATTTTCCAAAATTTCTTCTCTGCTGTAAAAATGTATTTTTTTCTAAATCTCTTTCTACTGCCCTAAAATTAAAACATGTATTCTTTATAAATAAAAAATACCTAATACAACCCTAATTCACATTACATGCAAATTAGATATTTCGATTTCAATTTCAATTTCAATTTTTACAACCCTAATTCACATTACATGCAAATTAGATATTTCAATTTCAATTTTCGAAAACCCACTTTCAATTTAAAATGCAATTTCAAATAATAATTTAATTTCCAAAGTTGAAATTCATTTCCCAAGTAAACATTTAATTACAATTTCTAATTTAATTCCCACAAGTTGAAATTAAATTCCAAAATTAATTTTAATTCTTTTATTTCCTTTCATTCTCTTGCATCACGCTTAATTAATTAATTTAATTATTTAATAACTAAATTCAACCCCCTTGGATTAAATTTAATTAATTAAATAAATTAAATATAATTAATTAATTTAAATAAAAACTTTTATCCACATTGCATTATTTAAATTAAATAACCATCAACATGATTTAAATGCAATTATTCTAAATATCTATGTCCAAATCAAGAATCCTTCAGAATTAAATAACATTAAAACAAGATAGATAATGACTCGACACACACAACTGACGACACACTAAGGCTAAGGTGTAAATTTGACACATGTTACCTAGCTACTATCTCCCATTCAACTTAACTGTTGGACTGACACGCTTAAACCTATGAAACCAGGTGGAGTCGATGTCGTGTACCTGCAATCCTAAAATCAAGTAAACAACATCATATAATATATCCAATATATAATACACACCATGAAGAAGAAATTACGGATTCGTAGGGCGCTCGCAAGTGAGTGATGCGAAACCGTCCTCTTCACCAATACACTCATCAAAACTGACACTTCCATCATAATCCAGTAATCTCATTTTAACATCTCATGTTAACTCTACATCATTAATCCATAATGCATGTGAAATAATAATCAGATAACCACATCCCACAATAATAGTTGTCGCTCAATAATAGCGATCAAAACATCATAACAAAATGTATCTAGTATCAAAGTAACTACAAACAAACATCACATAACGCAAACCAAACAAGAAGCAAAATAGAGGGGTATTACACGGAGTATCTCAAGTTGAATTCAAAACAAGGCCTACTATCCCTAATAATATCTATAGTTGGAAAGTTTTCAATGATGATACTAATCTCATAAAGTTTTTCAACTGCATAGACCAATATGAAGCTCAGGAGATTGACTTTAATGCCTTTGTGGAAGAAATAGATGGCAAACAAACTATGTTCGGAAAATAAGTTGTGCAACTCAAAACCAACAAACTTCCTAAAGGACCTATGAATGGAAATGGTCATGCTCTCATGAAGCAAACACCTATAAAAAAGGAGAATATTGAAGAAATAAATTTGGGGATAGAGCTGGCACCAAAAAGAGTGTACATTAGAAAGAAAATAAGCCCAACAATCAAAAAAATGTTGATTGCGCTATTAAGAAAATATAAGCATGTTTTTGCATGGTCTTATGAGGATCTTAAAGAATATAGAGAAGATCTTTTTAAGCATGAGATCCCATTAAAACTAGATGCCAAATCATTCAAGCAGAAACAAAGACCTATAAACCCTACCTTGGAACCAAAAATGCATGAACTTATAAAACTTAGGGAAGGAGGAATTATCAAACCAATTAGACATTAATCCTGGGTGTCTAACCTGGTACCAATCAGAAAGAAAAAATGGGGTTATAAGGCTTTGTGTAGACTTCAAAAACCTGAACATATCATCTCTCAAAGATAATTACCCACTTCCAAACATGGAGGTTATGGTACAAAGAGTCACATGTTGTGAGTTGTTGTCTATGATGGATGGATTCTTAGGATACAAACAAGTAAAGGTTAAAAAATCACAACAATACAAGATGACATTTACTACTCCATGGGGGACATATATGTATATTAGGATGCCATTTGGACTCATAAATGTTGGCGAAACATTTCAAAGGGTCATGGATGTTTCCTTTATTGATCTGATCAATCTGATAATGGTAGTATACCAGGATGATTTAACTACATATTCCAAAAAGGCAAAGGATAAATTTTTTTTTTAAGGCATTCGAATATGGCATTTATTTGAATCCTAAGAAGTGTCATTTTGTAGTAACCGAATGAAAGTTGCTTGGGCATATAGTTTCCAAGGAAGGGGTGAGGATTGACCCAAAGAGGGTGGAGGCCATTGATAAGATACCTATACGCAAGACAGTTAAAGCTATACAATATTTCTTTGGAAAAATCAATTTTATAAGAAGATTCATATCAATTTTTTCTGAGATAGTTAAAACAATATCAAGGATGTTGAAGAAAAGCGCAAAGATGGACTGGACAACTGAAACCATAGATGCATTTGTATCCATCAAAAGGGCAATTAGGGAAGCCCCAATATTAAAGTCCCCTGATTTCACTAAACCTTTTCAAATATTTTCTTTTGCATCTTACCACATAGTTGCAAAAGTAATGCTCTGAAAGAATGATGAGGGGCATGAACAACCAATCTCCTTTTTTCGCAAGTCACTTCAAAATGCAGAATTGAAATATGATGTTGTGGAGAAACAAGCATATGCCCTGGTGAAAGATGTCAAGGAATTTAGACCATAACTGGTAGGAGAAAAATTAATAGCTTATCTACGTAATGCTGTAGTAAAAGATGTATTTATACAAAATGAGACAATAGGGTGTAGATGTTGATGGATAAATAGAGTCCAGGAGTTTGACATTGAATTTCAGACTACCAAACTAGTAAGAGGACAAGGACTAGCCAAATTGATGGATGAAACAAATATGGAGGCTTCCCAAGTATACAATGTGAATGATGAATAAAATTTAGTCACTAGCATTGAGAATATGCCATGGTATATTGGTATTGTGTACTACCTCAAGTATTTTAAGTGCCTTGAAGGGTTTGATGATGACAAGCAAAGAACACTCAAACTACAAGCTTCAAAATATGTATTCATGAAGGGTAATCTTTACTAGAAGAATAGATATGGTTTTCTATTGCTATACCTAGATGAAAGCCAAGAAAAACATGTGCTGAAAGAGATGCATGAGGGAGTATGTGGAGGAAAATTTTCTGCAAAAACCATTGCTCATAAATACTAAGGGTAGGGTACTATTGGCCCAAGGTTTTCAATGATGTACATGACTATACTAGAAAATGTGAGGCTTGTCAGAAGTTTTCTGGAAAGCTAAAATATCAAGGAGCGCTACCTCTAAGACCTATGAAGGTTGAAGCCCCATTCCATCAGTGGGGAATTGATTTCATAGGGGAAATTATAGAAAAATCTAGTGGGGGGCACAAATGGATATTGGTAGCCACAAATTATTTCACAAAATGGGTGGAAGCCATACCCACCAAGCAAGCAACCGGTAGAGTTGTGATCAATTTCTTATTGGAAAACATCATCACAAGATTTTGGGTCCTAGGAAGGATTGTAACTGATAATGGAATATGTTTTAGATTTGATGAGTTTAAGGAATTATGTCAGTCCTATGAAATCATCATCTCATATGCTTCACCTTATCATCCACAGGCTAATGGGCAAGTTGAATCCAGTAATAAAAGTATCCTAAAGATCATAAAGAGGATGTTGAATAATAACAAGAAGGCCTAGGATTCCAAGTTAAAGCTAGCCTTATGGGCATAAGGATTACTGTGAAGAAGACTATTGGAAAGTATCCCTTTGAACTTGTATATGGGGCTCAGGCTAGGCTCCCTTTACATAATCAATTTCCAGTAAGTAGGTTCATTTTGTAGGAAGGCTTGGATATCCCATAGATAATGGAGGAGAGGATGGAGAAACTTGTAGAACTTGATGAAGTAAGGAGAATGACCCAAAAGAAAAATATAAAGTTGCAATCATAAATGAAATATCTTTTTGATAAGAAATCCAAAGATTGAAAATTTGAGGTGAATGATTTGGTACTAATGTGGAATGCTAGATGTCAAGAAAATGGAAAGCATGGAAATTTTGAAGCCTTGTGGTTAGGTCCCTTTGTTATCATTGGAAAAGGAGGGGAGGACTCTTATTATTTTCAAAACATGTCCGGAGAAGAACAAGAATTTCCAGTACATGGGAAGTTCCTAAAACATTTATTTTCTTAGAAGAACTTAGAGGACTAGGGATTGCCAGTGCATGGACAATTCTTGACAAACATCTTAAAATAAAATAATTTCCATGCATTATAGATTAGGTGAAGGGTAGGGATTGCCAGTGCATGGATAATTCCTAGATAAACTTCCAAAAATAATTATTTTTCCATGCACAGTAGTATAGGAATTTATATCATATTTACCACTCTTAAACTTCCCTCATTTCCACTGCCATCCCATATCATAAAATAATTGGTCTACTTTCCCAGTGATCTGAATTCTTGATATACCCATAGGGGGTATACATCCCCAATCAGAGCCACTGTTAGGACTAAAAAATTCTCACATTTTCTCCAGCCTCTAAATAATTTTTTCCTAGTCCCCACAATAATTTGTTTCATATAAATGATGTGATCAATAAAAATCATTAAAATTAGTATGAAAAATCCATTTCACAGTCCCATAAATATGGCCTTTTGCTCATAAATATTCCCTTGATCATGACAAAGAAAAACCCGAAAGACAATTGGTTTATGTGCTTTTGAGTTCTTTTTGTATTTTTATCTATAGTTTTCATTGCCATTTGTCATTTCATGATTCAGCTCCATTACCATTTCATGCCTAGCTAAAATATAGCAAAGTTGCTTCTCATATCCTAAATAATTGCCCTTTATCAATGAGATCACACACTTGTCTTCTCGATCAAAACATCACATATCCTTCAATTAAGATATCAAGGGGACATGAGGTAGGTCACAACGATCAAAAGGACCAAAGGATAACAAAGCTATATAATTGGTGGGACAAAACCTATCGTTCTACCAATGTGAATTCATCAACGTAAGAAAAACAGTCAGAGCCAATCTTTTGAAGTCATACTTAGATCAAATGTCACACCTATGGAAACCCCATTGGTGAGAAACACACATACTCCCACCGATGAAATTAAAGGGTCATTGTGTCAGAGAGACATGCATCATTAGCTCAAATTCCTTGGATCTCACCAATATCATAAGTCATGCCAATGGAGGAAATATCGGGGAGAGTTCACTGATTCAGTCGAATGAACAAAGCAAGATACATATCAGGGAGACATATACGATTGAATTGAAACCATCAAGTCTCTCCGACGAGGAAAGTCACACTGACGTAGGTAATTTCGGGGAAGGTCTCAATGATCCTTCCTAGTTGATAAAGTGGTAGAAAGAAACATATCAGGGAGACTAATACACATCAGCGAAGCATCTCATTCTCTTAGCATTAGGATATGATAGTAAATATGTGGAATATACTCATTGGAATAGGCCTCGGGTAATGACCAGATAAATTACCGAACAAACTAGACCTTTTGTACATCGATGAAACCTTCCAACTTTCTCCTCAAAGTGATATAAGTTGAAGAAAAATAGAAAAGGCTATTGCACGGCATTGGTGAAAATGTGAATAGGTCCTGTCGATCAAGTAAGAGGAACTAAAGGGATATTTTTGATCGAAGAGACATTTAGTTATGTCTTAGTGAGCAATGAAAAGTGTATAAACAAGTATGGTGCCAAATGTGAAAGACAATTCGTCCTAAGGAAAAAGGGGTCTCACCGATGCAATATGTTTATATCGCTCTGACAATTCTAATTTCAAGAAGACCGTTACATTCAATTGCAGGGGCTGACATTAATGTCCACACAGATGAGATCGATATGAACATTCACGATTAACAAAAATTAAGAACAAAAATAATTATCAAGAATTGTAGATCAAGAGCACAAAAGGGTGAGTGACCGAATCTAGGAAAAGATCCAAGAAGCACAAAATAAAGATCCTCTTGACATTAGAACTATAACAGTCACTGAGGACATTTAGAAGAAGGACAAAGAATATCATGAAGAGCTTCAAGCTGATATAAAGGAACTCATCAATATTGCAAAAGAGGGAATTCTTGCACTATTCAAAGAAGGAGGAGAGCAGAAGGAGATAGATGGATTGATAGATGGATGTAGGTTAATATTACAATAGGCTTTGGAAGCAACCAAGGACAAAGACTCAACATTAGGTGATACTTGTGAGTATGTGGATAGGATGGTAATCATGGAGATAGCTGCAAGGAACGTTGTAGAAGATGCTGATACTCATGGAGGACAAGATTACCTAAATCACATGACCAAAGTTCACTTATAGTTAACTAGGGCTTAATCTTTATGTTTAGTTGTTAATCTCAAAATAATTTTGTGAAAGGGCATGTCCCCTTAATGATATTGATATTTATGTTGAACTCTTGATGATTGAAAGAGAATCACGATATTTTTAGATTAGGGAATAGGGATAGATAGATAGCAGAAAGCTTCCATGATGTTTACATTTCAAAAGACTGTGCTGCAAGCATATTTTTGAGGAAATTAATGAAAGATCTCTGATTCCATGGCTTCATATTGGCATCAATTATTTTTTTGAAGTTATTCAATTATCTGGTTGTCTCCATTTTAGTGCTTCTTTATTATTTAAATTGGCATATCAAGTATATATTCAATTTATCAATGCACATATCTGTATTTGTGTGATATGATTAATTGGTTTCCCCAAAGGAATTAAAATCCTTCTAATCAATCACAGTAATCTGGGAGTATTATTTGGATCAGTAAGAAGAACCATATAGTTAGGATTGTCAATCTGTCTCTAATTTTGCATTGTCTGCGTTCTTGTATAATTTATTCAATTGGTTCTTTCAAGAAAACATTAAGTCCTTTTGATAAATCATAAGTAACCTGGCTATATCAGCTGGATCCATAAGTATATTTTGTGAATCACTTTCCTACATGTTTATACAAGTTATAAACCAATATTAGTGTGCCAAACAGTTTGAGTTATAGCCAATATAAGTCATTCATTCTAGATCTTCATTTGACTCCATTTACCCAACAAAGCACTCATCTTATTCATTCCATCATTTTATCAAATCTATTTTCAAAACCTTACATCTGTTAATTGAACATATTAAATTTCACCTTGATATTGCTTATACAATTTATACCAAATTAGGATCACATCTCTCCATTATCAATTGCCATTATGGATAGATTGCTTAAGTAGGAAACACTTAGTTTAAGTCTGCTTCAATTGCAAAGGTGCACCCACCTAGGTTTGGCAGAGCTTAAAGAGAAGAAGGTTCAAATTTACCAATTGGCCTTGTTCATTAGCCTAGAGCATATCAAGAGCTTGACAATCTCTTTTGGTTCAAACCTACATTTTTGAGACCTAACACCTACCTCCCTATATTTCTCTATCTTTATCTCTACCTCTACCACTCTAGATATCTCTCTATATATTTCTCTTCCTCTATCTTAATATATACATCTCTATCTCTAGATACCTCTCCCTGGCTCTATCCATCCATATCCCAGTTTATATTTCCATCTCCCTCTTCTCAGTACTCTATATCTCTATCTCTCTATATTTCTCATTCTCTCTCCCTATTGGAATACTCAAAGTAGGTATTAAAGTGAACATGCTATAGCATGTTTTCTTTATAACACACTTGAGCTCATTGGAATTCCAAAAACTAGTAAAAAGGAATTTGGACGCTATGATTTTGGACCCACATGATCTATTTTACCCTGCAATCTACACTTTATCTGACATAGAAACATACTTTTTACGGTGTTGAAAAATATCATTAGTTTTTTAACAATTCTACAACCTTTTTATTTTTTCAATGTAGAAGAACCAAATTGCATGATTTTATAATTGAATTTGATAGTATGAACCAATACTTTCACATTTTGAATACTTGGAAAGAAAATATCATGTTTTTGCTTGAATTTGATAACATAATTTAAAGATATATATTTTGTACTAATTCTATTAGATTGATATATAATTGAACATCATACCAAGGAGTTTGATAAAAAAACTGAAATTTTGGAGTGTGAAGCTGAAAATAAACTAGAGAAAATCATGAAATTAATAAATTAAATCCTAGAGTTCAAGGTACATTCCCTTTTCATTTTTCCATTTTGTTCATGCCTCCTTCTCATCATACTTCATTTTCTACATATCTTTGTTCTAATTCACTTCATCGTATCCCAATTGTTAACCCTTCTATGGTTAATATCCCTTCAATTTACCATATTTTTTATGTTTCACCAATTTTTTTAAAATTATCATGGATATTTTATCATTAAACTCACTTAGCCAAGCTATTAGTATTGGCATTTTTTATCATTGATTTCAACACTTGAGGAGATTGTTGTGATGTCTATACTTGGTGAGTTGGTTGGAATTGGTTGTCAACACTTGATTGACATTAGTGAGTTTAGCTATTGTCATTGGTGTCTTTAGCTACATGTTGTTGAAGTTCATGGTTGAATGTCATTCCTTGTTTTATGATAATGAAATAAGCATTGAGTATGGTTGTTGTCAACAAAGTTTACATCATGATGATATATTAAGATGAGAATTAGAAGAATTAAGATTAAAATCAAAAGTAACATGTTGATGGTGGAGATATATTGCTAATGGTATAAAATATGTTGTATGCTCTCTCCTATTTCTCTTGAGGAAGTATGTGTTGTTACAAGAAAGTTTTGGCCTTTGCAAGTTGATGAAAATTTTATGTTCCAAGAAGTTGTGTTGAAGGTTGTTTGGGAGAATGCTTTGCATTTCTACACTGTTGGAGATATGATCTTGTAGTTTGGGATTTAGTGTTTCTTTTCTCTATGGATGTTGCACTCCTATATTTTCAGGTCACCAGTGTTACTAAGGAAGTTTATGATGATTACAGTAGTTTGATAGTTTTGTTGGTTATTTGGACTAGACCAAAAAATGCTCCACATTTATCCATATTGATGTCTTTTCTCCTACAACTTGGTGAATGTTCTCTCTATGTTTGTGTAGTGTCCTAGTTAAAATTCCATATGTTGATGTGGTCTACAAGATGTTGTGTTAATGTTATATCTCATATTTGCACATTATGTGCTTCTAGGATGAAGCGTTATGCTCCCGTTTGGTTTAAGGTAGTTGTTGGTGGCATGAAAATATATAATAAGTATTTGGAATTATTGTTGGATGTTTAAGGAACATATCTTTGTGATCCACACATTAGTGGTTGATCTCTTTGGTATTGCATTGTTTTTTGAGTTGGTTCTTCGTGTTGTTTCTGGATGTTTGGCTGACATGGCTTGTTATCTTGCTTGCACTATGTGCTTGAGGGTTTTCATCGGCATATGAAGTTGTGTTAATATGTATTTGGGTCTTGACCTATTTAGTTGAGGATCACACTAAGTAAATTCAATTGGAAGTACGTTTTTGGGCTGAATGGTTATGTGCTACATGCTTCATCTACATGTTTCCTTGTTGTCGACTTGATCAATGTGCGCCTGTGTGTGAGTTGTTTGGGATCACATTAGAAGATGTAATAAGGTATTTTTTGGTCCTCTTTATATCTTAGATAGGAACGTACTATGCTTTTGTGGCTCACTTGTTGAGATTATTGTTTATCTTCCTCCTTGTCGACCTAATTGGTGTCTTGTGATCTTGTAGTGCATATAAATGAAAGATCAAATCTATTGCAAAGAGAGAGAGAGAAATATATTGAAGATCGCACATAAATAATGTGAAAGTGTGTGGAAGATAGACCAGATGTGCTTTAACACCTCAATTAGTAGAGTGTATTGTTGACATATGTTGTAAATTCTAAATCTTCATGTATCCTATTATGAGATAGTGAATCTCATCAGGTCCTGGTATCTTTCCATGGAGTTGTGTGCTTTAGTTTTTAAGTCTTTTGTATATTTTTCTAAGGTTGTGCACCTTATTTTGAAAGTATTTTGGTAGTGAGACTTGTTGTAACATTTATAAGCAGTGAGATTCATATTGTGAGTTAACTCTCATCGTGGTTTTTCCCTCATTGGGTTTTCCACTTAAATCTGGTGTTATCCTATGGATGTGTGTTCCTCTTTTCATTTTTCATTGTTGCTAATATAGTTAAGGGTTGAATTGATGTATCTTTCATTGCTAAGGGTTGTTGAACTTAAGTTAAGAAACTAAATTATTATATCTTTCTTTGTTGTTGATCTTTTTGAGGTTTTTTGATTTGGTAAATAAGTTTGAATTTTATGAAGGGTTTTGAAAAGACTGGTTCACCTACCTCTTAGGCTCTAGGTGTGTTCAACAAATAGAAATCAACATCATAAAATTATATCCCAAAAACAAGAAATGAAGTGTGCTATCAACCCTACATGTTGACCTAGATCCTTTAATTCTCATTTATGCAATAGGTAGTAATTTTATTACACACTCATCTATGTTATTATCCATCATCCTAAGATCCTATGAGAAGACTAAGTGAGTTATTAGTAAAATTTAAGGGATAATAAACCTATAGATTTATGAACTGATACCTTATTGAGTGTATCTATATCTATACTATCTGATAAGATAAAATCTTCTCTACTTTTAACTCCTTATTTCTTTCCCTTGTCTATTTTTACCCACCTTTTTTACCATTTATGTTATTATTTACTTATAAGAACTGAAGCTATTTAATATATTTTAAAAGAATGAAATGTACTCTACTTGTTGATTTATAGTAATACTAATCCTAATCGCATGGATGATTATAGGTTGGGAAGATAGAAATAAAATGATATCCATCTCCAACGTAGTTTATAATTCTAGCTACAAATTGATATTATTGTATTGATAATGGTGATAAACTTAGAAATTATTAAATTTGTTAATGTTTGTGAAAAGAAGAAAAATGGTGGACCTTAGGTATTACACTCTAGGGTTCAACACTTTTCCACATGCATTTCATTTAGAATCGGGGTAGCAGGGGTTTGATGAATTTGGACAAGATATAGGACTGACTTACAACTTGAAAGGCAAGTCAACCTACCCTTGACCAAATATGAAATGGACTTAAGGAATAAAATACAAAAAAATGAATAGTCTAATGATGCAAATACATTTTCTAATGAAAATACAACTATAGAAAGTCAAAAAAATTCAAACTACAAAAATGGACTAAGCAGGACACTATGCACCTGACATATGAATTTGGGATTAAAAATTGAGGACCAATTCACCTAGGGTGACTATGTCCTAGTTAAGCAGCTTTAGATATGTTTTTCACAATCCTCTATTGCCTGATCAAATCCTTCCTTTTTTTCTTGTCACACTACCATATATTATTGTAATTGAGTTTTTGTTTGTTGTCAAGGTGTAGGGTTTGAATGCAACAATGAACAATTAATCTTCAAACTTCTCCCAATCTTCTTCATATTTGAAACCTACACATTCAAAGAGAGAGGAAGGGTTGTGCCATTTAGGGGCTTGCCTTAATCAAACCTTGTATTAGTGTTTCCACTTCCACAATTATGGCAATGTCAATGATAGAAAGATAGATGTTCAATGAATGATGAATCAACAAAGACATGTAATTCACCACTCAAATATAGATTCCTTTAAGGACTAAAGTCATGGAAATCTCCTCAAGGATTACCACCATCAAGACATAAAGTATCCTTACCAAAAAAATTATCAATTGAATTGTTTCCAAGGGTATCCAAACCCCCTTCAAGTTTCTTGAGATCATGAACTTGATTTTATCTCCTTCATATGACTAGATAAACCACTGCCAATAATTCATAGGTTTTTCTCCTTCTAAGAATGTAAAGCAGTCTGAGAAATCATAGAATTTTCAAAATTCTTTTCTTCAGGGACCATCTTCCAAACCTTGTCCAGAACATCACTTCTTCCTTTTTTCGATAACAAAGAACTCACAAAATTACTTCTATAGTTCCTTGCAATGCGTCTAAAATTGTTGCACTTGAAACAAATGACATTAAATTTTTATAAAGGTGCAAATTCATTATTACTGACAAAATTATTTATTCTTACTGAAACTCTTCTATAATACACAACCTTATGTCCATAAACATTACAACTAAAATAATAACCAAAGAAAGAAAAAATTGACTTGGTATTGTATCTTTTCCTTTTAGATCTTCTCCTTTTATTCTCTACTTAAATAATATTGTCATTTTGAGTCATAATTACATCACTTATCATGGTCCTTTTTAACCTTGAACTTCTAAAACTTGTCACTTTCAAACTTGCATTAGTAGCCTTCTCTAATTTTTCTATCACTTTTTCTTCTAATCATCAAAACCTACTTCGATTTTACCATATGAAGCTTTCTGACCTTCCAAAATATGATCTAGGGTTTTGGTACTTTTACTGAACTTCAACTACAACTATTGATTTACCCTCTCAAGATATTTTATTGCTACAATAATTTATGTTGCAATATTCTCACAGTCTTTGTCTCTTGATAATAATTTTTCTATCAAGGCTTCTTCAACTCTTTTTGCTTCTTCTACCTAAATCTTTAGATCAATAATAATATTTTCAACAATTTTCACATTTTTTACTATTCTTTTTTTGGCTCTCACTTCTTTTGCAATTTTTTCCTTCTGCTTCTTGATTTATTTTATGACCCATAAACATTTCTGCATAAGATCCACTTCTTCTTCATTGTCTCTGGAACCTATTTCAGCATCTCCTACAATAGTTTCAAAATCCATGAACACAAATTTTCCATTTTCATCCCCAAATGCATCTTCACCTTTTTCTTCAATAAAATATTATTCTTATTCATTAGTGTAGAAACACTTATGTTTTCTCTAACCTTTGAATCTTCTCTAAAAATATTTATTTCCATTATTTTTCTCAACATTGTTAGTATTCTTATGGAGACACTTAGCCATAAAATTTCCAACTTCTCCACAATTAAAACATTTGAAAGGTAATTTACCTTTGTACTTATCAAAACCTCTTTGTAGCTTTCTAACAAAATTCTCTTCTATATCTGATCCACAATTAGAATCTTGATCAACCTACTTCAAAGATGCTCTAAAAGAAACTTCTTTCCTTATAGAATCTTTACTTTCAAATCTCATTTCAAATGCAGTTAATGTTCCATGCAAATCAATCAACTTTAAATCATTCAGATCTTTAGCTTCTTCAATAGTATATATTTTAGGATGAAACCTTCTAGGGAAATATTTGAGTACCTTCTTTACAACAACCCTCTCTTCCAAGCTTTCACCAAGACCTCAAATATGGTTGACAGCTTCATCAATCCTGAGCATGAATGTAGCAATGTTCTCATCTTCTTTCATTCTCATACCTTCAAACTGAGCTATATAAGTCTGCAAATTTGCCTCTTTGAATTTTTCATCACATTCATAGATAGTTTCAACCTTTTCCCATATTTACTTTGTTGTTTCATACTCCATCACTTTCAAAAATTCAATGTTAGTCAACCACATAAAATAGCATTCCTAGCCTTAGGATTGAGATTAAGATCCCTCTTTCTTGCCTGATCTTGGGGAGGGAGATTATCAAGAGGATCATATCCTTATATAATTGAAATCTAGATGTCCATTCCTAAAGCCATCGAATATGACTCCATCCTAACTTTCCAAAATACAAAATTAGATCCATTATAAATTGGTACTTTGTTTCTAGATGAACTTTCCTATGCCATCTTGAAACTACCTTAAGTTGTTAGAATTTGTTACAACCCAAATTGTGAGGTTACTATTTACTATTACTATATAGGGTAAATGTGAATTTGATGTGAATTCTTGAGATGAATTAATGATTATTGTACCTTGTTATCAATATGAATGTTATATCACTTGATGTTGTTTCATTTGATGTTATTCATGGTGAAATACTGCATAAATGAGAATAGATGGTTAATGAATTATTGAATATTCTAACTTATGAGATGTTATGTATACTTCTTATGTTGTGAACATATGACTTCTGAAAGCATGTTTCATTGGATGCAAGTATGAGAACCATTCCTCTAGACGGAGGGGAAGTATCACTCGGGAGAGGGGCTTGGTCAGTTAACCAGCACTGTGAACTATTTGAGCATACACACACTTCACTATAGAGTGATTAACTGAGTCAGTTATGTTAGATGAGTCATCTGTAGTCATAGATTGGCATTAGGAGTCATGTCTTCTTCTGTACATTTTATGAGAGATATTTATTTGTTATCTGTCTCATGGTATTAAGTTCATTACAATGGTATCATATATGAATATAAGTGAATAGGGAGGGTACATATATACATATATATAGGATATACACATATCCATATTTATATACATATCACTACAAGCATGTGATTGAAAAATGGATAAGCTCATACGGTTGCATCGATATGGTATAAATACACATACATGCATATTGAGGTATATATGGACATATATACATGTGTATATGTACACAACCTATTGCATGTGGATATTAATATTATTATATTATTAGTGCTTGTCGATATATGTATATGTATATATGTATATATACTTATATTAACATATCAAAAGTAACGACTGGCTTACGATATGTCTTGCAGAAGTTATATATATATATATATACATATATGTGTACATGTAAATATATATATAGGTATTAATATTATATGTAAATATATATATTAAAGTAAGAGTAATACACATAAATATATATATTACATAAAGTAATTAAGTATATATATATATTTATACAAGTTATTTGTTACTTTAATACATATAAATAAATATAATATTAATATATATATATATATATATATTAATTTAAATAAAATAAAAAATCAATCCTTGATTAATTTATCATCACATATTTAGAGAAATTGAATTATTTCCTAAGTATTATGAAATTGACTTTTTCTTATTTCATCATGAGAAATCGAGCTTTTGCTAACCCAACCCAAATAATTCAAAATATTGCATTTTAACTATGGAAATTGAATATTTCCAAAGGAAATTAATACGAGAACTTTGGAAAAGTGCAATTGAAATATTCATATTCTAACATTTGAAACTCAAATGTCGATGCCTGAAGAGAGGCACATTATTCCTTTGAGCAACCCATGAAAATCTATGGCTTGGAAAAGAAATCATGCCTAGAGGTAAAATCGCACCAGGTAGTGAAGCGCCTAGGAAAAATGCAACAAGTTGGAACTTAATAATTGACCTAGTCTGCCTTTAAAATCTTCAAATGCATAAATAAAGGTTTGGCAATTTTTTCCTAAGAATAGGGTGTAGAAGTTGTCAAAACCAACTTTAGAAGAGAATGGACGAAAAAGCAAATGAGGGTTTGAAGCTCTGAAATATGGAGAGAGATTTTATTATCAGATCAAGAGAATGAATAATATACAATGGATCAATCCTTAAGAAAGGAGATCATGCAAAACCTAAAAGTAACCCTAATAGATAAACATTTAATAATTAATATAATTATTAAATGTCACATTATGCAAACTAAAGGTGAAATCTTAAGAGAGGAATAAAGGCAACTTAATTAACATAATTAAGTTAAAACTTTTACTCTTACATAGGGAAATATGTTCCTCTAAAATCATGGACTTCTTCTTCCAGCTTATCCTAATCCACCTTAACCTGAAAAATGGCGCCACCATGGCTCTACAAACCTATAGGTGTCAATATAATTGAATTCACGATGTGTTCTTAAAAAATTCTCCTTGGTGCTAGCAAATTTATGAGTTGGAAACAACAATTTTGATGTTGGGATCAATGCCACATCTATGTGAAAATATCTTGAGAGGAGTGGTGTCAAAAACCATTCATTAGAAGCAGGAAAGATGAACATTATAAATAGGTGACCAATCTCTCATTTGGATGCACCTTCATTTATTCATCGAATTCATCCCCTTTGCAATTATATTTGTACTCACTCAAATTATCCAAAATGAGCTTTCATATTGCAAGAGTGCCATTCCTTCATACTGTTGGAAGTGTGAAATATTTGTAAATTTGAGTATCATTCCTTCATATTGCTGGAAGTGTGAAATATTTGTAAATCTGGGTGTCATTCCTTCATATTGCTGGAAGTGTGAAATATTCGTAAATCTAAGTGTCATTCCTTCATACTACTGGAAGTGTGAAATATTCATAATTTTGAGTGTCATTCCTTCATACTGCTTGTAGTGTCCATAAATAGGTTGATAACTAGGAACATATATTCCTCTACTCAGGGATTTAAACATCACGACTGGCAGTCATAATCTATTAAGGACATCATTTAATTGTCAACCCAGGGATGTTAGACTTGAAATGGGTCTACACAATATATGCACTAACAACCTATTTCAGACATGTGTTCTTTCCTAAAAATACCATGCTAGAATTGAAATTGTTGGAAACAAACTTTAGCTAACTAAATCCAATTTTGAAGACAAGAGCTAGTCTATCCCTAGTTGTTGTAGGAACAGTTGACAACTCTGTAATTCTACCAACTGAAGGAATATTCACACTGAAGTTCTATGAAAATGAAATAGAGATACTCTAATTGTAGAAATGGAAAAGATAGACAACGTCCTTAAGTGGGCCCCCTTAGGTAGTGTCTCAAGTACACAACAGATTAAACTATAAACTCCATGAAACACTTTTATTAAACTAAAACTAATAAGTACATTGCTCACAACTTGCAACTTGTAATTGTATTACTTGAAAACTAAGCTATTACAATAGTAAACTTCCAGCCCTTTCTCTGGAGGAGAATGAGATATTTATTCAAAACTAAAACCTAACAACTAACTAAATTTTCCCTCATAAAATGGGAAATCTTTATTACATCATGACCTTTACATTGAAGAAGTCGACACAAGAGGGAGAACTGAGTCAAATCAGTTTGAAAGAATTAATGCACCACTATCCTAGATTTGCGTGTCATCAAGACGCCTCTGCTGGATTCCTAGAATGCTTCCCTTGTATGGCAGATGACTTATCAATTGTCTCCTCATTTCTTGCTGCTGAATCGGTTCACTTTGAATGAGTCCTGCAAAGATCTAGTGGAGGCTAAATCTTGTCCTTGAGACTTGGTACCTGCAATAACTAACAACTACTCCTATGGAAAAGGATTAACTGAACAAATTTAACTCATTAAATGATCCATTATCTCATTCATACATTCATTAGGTATTTATTTCGATCAAACAATATTTTGCATATGGCTGTAGGAAGGTTAATAGTAGTGGCTACAAGAAAGGTATTTCATCACAAAAAGTCACAAGGCACACATCTTCCATCAAACTAATAAAAAATTTAAGAAATAATCATGGAAAGACTTATTATAATAAACTTGTTATATTAAGCATAAATTCTATATATTACTTCCATAATTACTACTAAATGTCTTTCTAAGCATAATAAAAGATATAAAAATGTTTAAAAAACATAGTCTAAAATGTGTCAAAAACTGGGCTCAGCATTCTTCCTCTGAGCAAACTCTCTTAAATCAACATTCAGCTATTGTCCATATTCACCACTTTGAAATCTCCAGAAGTGAGCCCTCATAGACTCCAACCGCTGCCACCTATTATCCTCTGAGTTCCTGTTGTAGGTACTGTTTTCTCCCTGCATGGCCATGAGTGGCCACAAGAGAATGGGTGGCTGCATAACCAATGGTAACCAATTCTCTTTCTTCATCCTTGTGTTTCTCAGGTACCTTTATGCTCTTCGAGTGGCTGCATACAGGTTGTTTGGGGTATGTGGCTCTGCCCTTAATAGTTGCAATGGAAAGTGCTCCCATCTTGTTTTACTGTGTTATGTAGCAACATTGAGTTCGTCATTTACAATTTGGGAGTACTAGGTAAACACTTCTTGTCTCAAGGGTTCAATTATCAGTCTAGCCCTTTCATCTACCCACAACTTCTTCCAATCAAAGTAAATGTCCATCCCCTTCTTGGATTTGTTTCTCACTATCAGTGACATGTTAGCTTCATCATGTTTGTAACTCTCAAACTATTCTCCCCTGCTTATCTCATTCTTGATCCAAGAGATCAGAGCACTAATGTGTATGTTTCCTACATAGCACAGAGGATTCCATTTTGTATCATGAGGCACAACCAAATTGTGTAAATAGAACTCACACAGAAGGTGTTTGATATGCTGTGGTGACTCTCGGTATGCATCATAGAATTCCTGGGGAGTGCTCAAAGAAGGGTTCTAACCTCACCAAATCCTTATTAATTGAAAATTTAGATACAACCCTTTTAAATACATTGCATAAACCGAAGAGGGAGATCTACACTAAACTATCTGTGGAACAAATTTGACTACCTGATTGAGGGTGTCTGTAAGGTTAGCAATTTTTGTATCCTTGTTCTGGATTACCCTTTTCAATTTCTCAATTTCCAATTCATAGGAAGTCTTCTGATTTTGAATATTTGTGTAACATGACACTCATGCAGAAAAACTTGTGAAATGGAGAGGAGGCTTATGGTTATAATTTACTGCAAGTGGTTCCTGAATTTCCTTAGGTGCATCAACATTTCCATGCTCTGTCGTCTCAATTATCTCCTTGGCATATGATTGCTTAGGAACTTCCTGTTCCATTCTATCATCCTATTTCCATTCCTCTTGTTGTTCATATGACATCAGATGTTCTGGTGTATTTTCTGGAATAGCCGGTGATTCATCTATCACTTCATTATTTTCACTTCTCTCTTCTGATTGAGCTGCAACTATTTTTCCTTCCTCTCCAATACACACCACCTCTTCCTACAACCATTCTGATAATCCTTCCTACATCTATTCTGTAACAACTGCTAACTCGTCAAGGCCAACTCCTTCTGAGCCATGCTTAGACTCACCAATAGAGTGGTCCTCTTCCTCAAGTACTGGACTAGAGGGCTCTAAGGGTGATGGTGTGGATTGTGAGGTACTTTGTGAATGCGATTTTTTTTGGCTTAGAATTTTGGAGCTTCTCCATATAGGAGTAGGGGTTGCCTTAGGTTTCTTTGGGTGTCTAGTTGTAGGACTAGAATATTCTCCCATTTTATTTCTCTTGATTGATTGAGGAGCAGGTTTAGGGGTTTTTGGCTGAGGTGACACAATTGGCGACTTCTCCTTTTTCTTTTTCTCAACAGGGGTTTGTCCTAGTTTTTTAGGAATTATTTCAGAAAGAGGGACTTTGTCTTACGAGTCTGAGGTTTTAGGCATAGGGGGTGTGGCCACAGAGGCTTCATATTTTGACTGAGAGGTTCATTTTTTAAAAGTGAGAGGCTGACCCTTGGTTTCGACATATTCAACCGCAGGTTTAAAATCAACAACAAATTCCTCCCAGGTCATTGGTGACACATCCCTAATGGATTTCTCGACAAGAAATTTTATGAGGCAATGATGGGATACATAATTGATTCTTCCCTTCTTATATTCAAAAACACTATTAGAAAGTAAATTATATAGGAAATCTGGTATGTTGATTAATAAACTATGACGCAAATGAGATAATATCTTGAAATATTGAGAATGCAGAACAAAGAACTGACCTTCACATGTCAAGTATTTGATTACATAGCCTACCCGTGGAATCCAATCTTGTGGCAGAGTCATCCACTAAGTTCCTTGCTTATCCACATGTAGGGGAGGATCTCTAGGCTGAGTAAATTCTGCCCTAGCACTTTGTGCATCCCTTGTTCGGGGAAATAGTTCGCCAACTTGAGGTAACCCTATTACCTCTGCAATTCTTTCCACTGAGGCATCAATTTTTACTCCTCTAACCTTGGCCTTCCCATTATGAAATGTCTTGGTAAATTCCTCAACAATAACTTCATCAAACATGACAAGTTTGAGAAAATAGTTGAGCCACCCATATTGTTTGAATGATGGTAAATGTTGTGCATCCTACAACAAGGCATTGTGGTTTTTCGGCTCATGCTTAATGGGTTGGCCTCCCATTTTTATGCTTGTCTTGCAACTTAGCTCTCAAGTGAGAATTCAACCTGATTATTTCAATTTCTTTCTTTCTCAATTTCAATCTTCCTGCAACTCAATCTATCTCTCCTTTCTCCCCTCAACCTAAACTTTTGAACTTCTTTCAAAAGATGTAGAAAATAGAAGGAAGAATTTCAAACATCCAAACTCAATTTTTAGACACAAAAATATTTATAGAGAGGAGCTAAAGACATGTTTGGGTATTATTGCAGGAAGTAATGGAGATTTTCTAATTTATTGCAATTTTCTCAAAATCTCGAGTTTAAGCAAAAAGGACAATACACTTGATGTAACAAGGTTTCGTGGCAGTGGAAAGTAAAGACGTGGCCATCAGTTAGGAATTAGGAAAAATGCTTGAATGTGCAGAAAATATCGAAGGATATTGCAGCCATATAGGAAATTTGTTGTCTAATGTAATACCTAACTAAACATAATAAATAAAATAATTAATCACTTCTTGAGTTAAGTGGAGCTTACCTGTAGTGATGCACCACAACTAACTGATGTGACTCCATTTCTTTTATTGTAAAAGGTGATCTTTGGAAATGTGGAAATGGTGATGTGTGACAGGTGGATGAGGTGGCAGAAGAAGAAATGGTACAGATAGTAGATGAAATGATTGTATGGAATGGGGATCCATGAGGATGACCCCTTTATTATGATATTTTATGCAATTTCATGCATTTCTTGGGGAATCGAGCTGAGACTCAACTCTTACAGCTACAGGATCTATGGGTTTTTGCTTTATTTGAAACTGCTTTAGGAACTCTTCCTTATTAATGGGCTTTAGGTAGAGCTTCAGTCGATGCCCATTGACCAATAATTTGAATTTAATGTCATCAATTGTGCTCAACCGAACTCCACCATTATCAAATACTTCTATAATTTTGTATGGCCCCAACCATCTGGTCTGTAGCTTCCCTTGATTGTCCTTGTATCTTGAATCATAGAGCAGAGCCCAATCTCCTGCTTTGAATTTATTTTCCTTTATGTACTTATCATGCCATCTGATCCTCTAATTTTGTACTATTTTTGTATGATGCAAGGACCTCTTAGCTCATCCAAGGCATTGAGCTGCATGATTCTATCTTTCTATGCAGTTGTTAAATCTATATCCAACTCCAAAGCTGTTCTGAGAGCTTTGTGTTCAAACTCCACAGGCATCATAAATTTCTTCCCATACACCATTTCAAAAGGTGTAAAACCTGTTGTAGTCTTCCAAGTAGTTCTATAGGCCCATATAGCTTCTGGTAACCTCACAGCCCAATCCTTCCTATGCAGGTTCACTGCAATTTTCAAAATGGCCTCAATATTCCAGTTAGTGATTTCTACCTAGCCATTAGCCCGAGGGTGATAAGGAGTTGACTTCCTATGCCTTATGTTGTATTCATTTACTAAGGCTGTAATAAGAGTAGAAGTAAATTGTGCTCCTTGGTCTGTCACTATTTCTCTAGGAACACCAAATCTAGTAAATATTTCTTCATAGAGGGATTCTGCTACTTTATTATCTCTAGCATCTTCATTGGTCTAGCCTCTACCCATTTTGTTACATAATCCATGCATACAAGAATGCAAGACTTACCATTTGAAGGTGGATCAATTGGGCCTACAAATTCCAATCCCCATTTATCAAAGGGTGTAACAATAAGTTGTGGAAACAAAGGCATTTCATCTGATCTTGTCAGCCTCCCCATCCTTTGACATCTATCACACCTCTTGGTATACTTGGATGCATCTTTATGTACTGTTGGCCAATAATATCCAATATTTAAGATCTTCATGGTTGTCCTCTTAGGAGAAAAATGTCCCCCACAAGGTTCATCATGGCTTGCATGTAGTATGTCATGAGTTTCTTCCTCTCTCACACATCTCCTCATTACTTGATCTGGCCCTATGTAAAACATGCAATCTACAATCCAAGAGAAGTTAAAGCTTTTCTCTACTAACAATCTATTTTCCTTAGGTGAGAGGTGAGGAGGAGTTCTTCTTGCAGCCAAATAATTTTCTATATCTCCATACCATGGATGAATGACTTTGATGGAAAAAAAAAATTTCATTAGGGAAGGAATCTTCTATGAGTGTAGGATCATCTTTCCTTTGGATTCTAGATAGGAAATCATCAACCACATTTTCTTTACCTAGTTTGTCCACAATTGTGATATCAAATTCTTGCATCAACAAAAACCACCTAGCTAATCTCCCTATAATTGAACTCTTGTTCATGAGATACTTGATTGCTGCATGATCGGTATGGACAAATATTTTATAGCATGTGATATAATTCTTAAACTTTTTGAGGACATAGATGATTGCTAACATTTATTTTTCTATAACAGTGTAGTTGAGTTCAGCTCCTTGTAAGTTCTTGCTAATATAATAAAGTGCATGCTCAACTGAACCACTCTTTTTTCCTAGGATAACACCAATAGCATAGTTTGATGCATCCGTGTGAATATGGAATGGAAGTGACCAATTTGGTCCTTTCAAAATAGGTGGTTGTGTAAGGGCAATCTTAAGATCAAGGAATTCTTTCTCACATTCTAGTGTCCAAGAAAACTCTGTATCCTTCTTTAGCAAGCTATATAGAGGCCCTACTATTTGACTGAAATCTTTAATAAACCTCCTATAGTAGCCAACATGTCCTAGAAATCTTCTCAATTCCTTTTGCTTAGTAGGGAAGGGTAGATTGGAAATGACTTCAATTTTAGAAGGGTCTACCTGTATTCCTGCAGCAGAAATGTAGTGACCCAACACTATTCCTTCTTGCATCATCATGAAGCATTTCTGACTATTGAGTGAAAAATTATGATCTTCACACCTTTGTAGTATCTTTTTCAAATTGTCTTGGTCTTCCTCAAATGTTTCACCATAAACAGTAAAGTCATCCATATATATTTACATGCAATCATATGAAATATCTAAGAAAATACTAATCACAGCTCTTTGGAAAGTTGCACGTGCATTACAAAGACCAAAAGGTAAGAATGAATAGGAAAATGTTCCCCAAAGGCATGCAAAATTAGTCTTTTCCTGGTCCTCAGGAGAAATCTTTATCTGATTATATCCAAATAAACCATCAAGGAAGGAGAAATACTTTTTCCCTGATAAGTTATCTAAGACTTGATCAATAAAGGGGAGAGGAAAATAATCTTTCTTAGTTGCTGAGTTGAGCTCCTTGTAATCCACACACACTCTCCATTTTCCTCCTTTATTAGGGACAATAACTAGTGGAGAAGCCCATTGGCTATCTGAGATTGGGTAGATAAAGCCAAAATTCAACATTTTCTTTAATTCCTCCTTAACTATTTCTCTTAGGGCTGGATTAATTCTCCTTTGGGGCTGTCTAATAGGTTTGAACTCATTGTTGATGAAAATTCGGTGTGTACATAGCTTTGGATCTAGCCCCTTCATATCACTATAACCCTAGGAAAAAGTTATCTTGTGGGTAGTAATCATTTGGACAATTGACTCTTGTTGCTCACTGGTAAGTTTACTATTGATATTCAATGTTTTTCCTGCAACTACTTCCACCTGTGAGGTTAATTCGAGCATAGATACTTCAGATAGAAAAGGCATTTCTAATTCATGTGGTAATAAGTTGTGCAAACAATCACTTGCTGTAGGATAATGAGATGAAGTAGAAGGGGGAAGAATTGTTTGCAAGGAAAATGGAACTTCTTCACAAAGGGGGTACTCAATTCCATAATTGTTCTGAAGGATATTAGACAATATTTCTTCATCTTCTAGTTTTTCAATAAAAGGCTCTTTGCTAATCATCATCAGGTTTTCTACATAATTCATTTCTTCCACTTCTTACCCTAAATTTGGCCAGACTGCCTATCCATACTCAAGTTGAGGCAAGGTTGGGGCATAAAGGGTGAGCTTCTTGGTGCTATATCCATCAGAGATAGTCATGTTACCAGACCTACATCCTATTTAAGCATCTACAGTGGCTAACCAAGGCTTTCCTAGAATTACAAGATATCCTCCTAGTGTTGCTTTTGGAGAGAAGACCATAAAATTAGCAGGATATTTCCATGAATCTAGGGTGACTGCCAGGTCTTCAACTACTCCATCAAGCTTGATAGTTGAACTATCAGTGAGCTGCAAGACTATAGGTGTAGCTCTTAGGTCAGAAATACTTAGCTTTACCACAAGGTCTTTATTCATGACATTAATAGCTGCTCCAAGATCTTCTAAAGCCTTTTTAATTTGAACCCCATTAATAATGATTTCCACAACAGGACTACCAGGGTCTGAATATTTTGGGATGGTAAGCTTCCCTAGCATCAAATCAGAGAGTTGACCCAAGACATGAGCAATTTGAGGGTCTTTCTTTTTCCTACCTGGATTCTTCAAGCATGCTTCCTTAATAGCTTTGCTATAGATAGGTACTTCCTTTATTGCTTGGAACAAGGGTATTTTTACACATATGTCCTTTAGTTGTTCAAGAATGTCACAGGTAGGCTCTTCTTTCTTTTGAACAACTTCATCTTCCAACCTTTGTGGAAAAGGAAGTGAATTTTTATTGGCCACCTTAGGAAAGGATGGATTTTGCATGGGCTCATTAGATGGGGCTAGGTCATTAGTATCTTCTTGCTCATTGTCCTCAGGTGGAAATTCTGCAATTATGGGAGGAGAAGGTGTAGGTAGCACTGTCCCTGACCGCAAGTTAATATTACTCAAATTGAGAGCATAAGTAGGCTGCTGATTAGGATCGGTGAAATAAACTTGTTGTTGTTGTTGAGGCTAGTTATTTGGGTTAGGTGTTGCTTGAGCAGGGAGCTGGGTTGGCTTAGAATTTTGGATTTGCTTAGCTGCAGAAGGTGGCATGATTGATTGTTGCTGGGGTTGCTAATGGAAACCAGTGGGTTAATTTGACCATTGCTGGCCTCCCCTCCACTGGTTGGACTGCTGCCAATTTCCTTGGGGAGGTTGCCACTGATTTTGCTGTGGTGACTTCCAATTTCCTTGCAAAGGCTGCCACCAGTTTTCCTGAGCATTTGGCCAAGGATTATTCCAACTAGGTTGGGAATATGGGCCATAATTTGGAGGGTACTAGTTCTACCATTGACTATTATATGAACCAAAATTTTGCAAAGGGTCTTAAGGCATACCTTGTCTTGGGGCCCAAGGCCTGCGTTGAGAAACAAAGAACACTTCTTCATCTCCTTCTATTGTTTTGAACTCAGTGGGAAGATATCGCACCTCCAAATTAGCCACTGCCTTGCATCTACAATCCTTTTCCCTTTGTCTACAGTGAGGGCAATATTCAGCTAGCATTGCCTCTGCTTCAGCTTTATTCCTCCTAGCTTGCATAGTGTCCAGTTGTGTAGCAACATCATTGATGATATCTTGCTTGAAGTTGGACAAGAGATTAGAAATATCCCCCTTAGACACTCTTGAGCCATTTCCTTTTGAAATAGAGGGTCTAAAACCTCTGCCTTTCTTCACAGTTTCTCTAGAGTAGTTGAGACAGATCTTCTTGATATCATCCCAATTGCTTTGGGTGTTATCTCCTCCGGCCATGAGGTCTAGTGCCTCAATGCAAGCATCATTGACTCCTCTTAGAAAGAGAAGTTTTTTAGACTCCTCATTCAGCTGGTGCTGAGTATTTTTCTGCACACTGAACAAAAACCTTGACACATAGTCTTCCAAGGTCTCATCCTCTTTCTGTGACATCTTGAAGATGTCATCTCCTCTCATATCATTCCCCCTACAATATTCTTTATATTTTCCCAAGAATAGCTCCTTCATTTCATCCCAATTGGTCACTACATTGCCACCTAATCCCATGAACCACCTCAAGGCTGACTCCTTTAGGGTAGAGGGAAACAACTTTAGCTTGTGTGCATCAGTTGTGTAGTCATAACTCCTAAAAAGGATGTCAAACTCAAACAAGAAGGTATGAGGGACTTATGTAATAAGTCCATAAAACTTTGGAAGTAATGAGGCAAAGATATTCTTGAGGTTCTTATTGTCATGTAGGTCAGGAATTGGGAATGGAAAAGTAGGCCTTTCCATCCTTGGTGGCCTTACTGGGTTAGCTCCTAGCTGATACAATACAAGGGCAAGCAGATTATTATATGAGTCCTAGTTGTTGGAAGTATGTAGATTATTCAAATGCCGAATGAGTGGAATAAGGTCATATGGCTCATCAAATAGGTTCAAACTTAACTCTGAGGAATAAGATGAGGTAACTAAGTCTTGGCCAGCATCCAAATATGGTTCTTCTTGGAAAAGCTCTGGTTCAATTTCTTGGGTATCTATTCTTTCAGGAAGGAATCTTCCAGATTGGTCTCTTCTTCTACGCATACAGCAAAAAGTAAGTTTAAACTATGGAAAATGTTGGAATGTTGAATTCTAAGCTAAATTCTAGGAATGAAATTCAAACTCCTACTACCATGCCTACAATAGGTTCTTAGTCTGACACCATCCCTAGAAACGGTGCCAACAACGTAGTGTCCATAAATAGTCTGATAACTAGGAACATATATTCCTCTACTTAGGGATTTAAACATCACGACTGTTAGTCATAATCTATTAAGGACATCATTTAATTGCCAACTCAGGGATGTTAGACTTGAAATGGGTCTACACAATATATGCACTAACAACCTATTTTAGACATGTGTTCTTTTTTGAAAATACCATGCTAGAATTGAAATTGCTAGAAACAAACTTTAGCTGACTAAATCTTCTCAAAATGAAAACTAAATCTAGTTTTGAAGATAGGAACTACTCTATCCATAGTGGGTGCGGGAACAATTGACATCTCTATAATTCTACCAGCTGCAAGAATAGTCACACTAAAGTTCTATAAAAATGAAATACAAATACTCTAGTTGCAGAAATGGAAAACATACACAACATCCCTAAGTGGCCCCCCTTAGGTAGTGTCTCAATTACACAACAGATTAAACTGTAAACTCCATGAAACACATATTGAACTGAAACTAATAAGTAAATTGCTCACAACTTACAATTGTATTACTTGAAAACTAAGCTATTACAATAGTAAATTTCCAGCCCTTTCTCTAAAGGAGAATGAGCTATTTATTCAAAACTGAAACCTAACAACTAACTAAATTTTCCCTCATAAAACGGGAAATATTTATTACATCATGACCTTTACATTGAAGAAGTGGACACATGAGGAAGAACTGAATCAAATCAGTTTGAAAGAATTAGTGCACCACTATCCTGGATTTGTGTGTCATCAAGATGCCTCTGCTAGATTCCTGGAATGCTTCCCTTGTATGGTGGATGACTTATCAGTTGTCTCCTCATTTCTTGTTGTTGAATCAGCCTACTTTGAATCAGTCCTGCAACAATCTAGTGGAGCTAAATCTTCTCCTTGAGACTTGGTACTTGCAATAACTAACAGCTACTCCTACGGCAAAGGATCAACTCAACACATTTAACTCATTAAATGACCAATTATCTCATTCAAAAATTCATTAGGTATTGGTTTTGATCAAACAATATTTCACATATGGTTGCAGGAAAGTTAACAGTAGTGGCTGCAGGAAATGCATTTGATCACAAAAAAGTCACAAGGAACACATATTCCATCAAACTAATAAAAAATTTAAGCAATAATCATGGAAAGACATTATAATAAACTTGTTATATTAAGCATAAAGTCTATGTATTACTTCCATAATTACCACTAAATGTCTTTCTCAAAATAATGTTATAATTCAAAAAAAAAAAAAAAAAAGTCTAAATATGCCAAAAACTGGGCTCATCACTGCTAAAAGTGTTAATCATCATAATTGAGAAGCTGACCAGTTGGGTATCAATTATTGAGTGAGAATTTTTTGAGAAGGAAGCATAGTTTAATCAGAGGATTGTAGTGATTCCGGAAGTGCTGCAAGTACAAACCATTTCATCTTCGTTGGAGGAACGTTTAAACCAAGCATGGGTTATTATTCCTCTATACATTTCATCTTTGATCCTTTGATTTATTATGGAGTCATGTTCAATGTATTTTTTTGGATAGATAAGGTTAATTACTGTTGTATGTTGAAGAAGGTTGTTTTCAATAGACTATCCAAATAGCTTGCATATAGTGAAAATTTCATAGAAGATGCATAATTACTGAGAAGAGTATTTATTTGTTATGAAAGGTTAAAAGATGCATATGCACTGTAATAGTATACTAGACATATACTTGTTGAGAAAGATGCATACTTGTGAGATTGCATTAAATAAATGATCTCCATAGTAAGAGAAAGTTATTTGCATGAATCCTATTTGCTGAGCTTGTTTTCTTATAGATAAAAGGTATTGAAACCATGTAGCTATTATTATAATATTATTTAAGTACTCGATGATAGGGGAAAGTACTTGATTCTGAAATTCAACTATAATACATAAGGTGCAACATAAGTATTTAATTATACTAGCTATGTTGGGACATAGGATGTTTTATGTTTGTATTTACCGTTGGTACATAAGAAGTGAATGGTTGCAAACTAGTTGTATTATGCATTAATTGTATGATCTCCATATAAGGAGAGTATTGTTTTCATTAGTTACTATATACTAAAATTGAGATGAGGACAGGAGTGAGGTAAAATCTTCAGCTTTAATTATTGGGTTAACTTAGGTAAGTTGAGTCACTCCTAGGATGAAGATTTCCAGTATAGGAGGGGATATGTGATTTACTTGATTATGTTGATTCATTTCTAGTAGTACAAAATGATATAGGATGTATGAGGCACAAATTACCCATTAGAAGACAAAGACCTACGCATAGTGTAAGATAGCCCTAAATCAAATTGACCCTTAGTAGAAATATTGTATGAAACACTTTGATCAGAGTAGTGCAATGTACCTACATCCTCTTAGACTAGCCAATGATTACACTGTCAGTTCATTGTGATCCTGTATTACATACTAGAGCGAGAGTCTATTAGATGCACATGTTCTAGTTATGTAAGACACACCACTATGCACAGTTGGTTAACAGTATCGGTTACTCTACCAATATTTTCATTGAAGGGAGGGCCATCTATCGAATGATAGATGTGCGGGGGACTACATCATAAGTCTGTGGTTGGAAGAAAAGCGCCTGAGTGATGCTTCTCCTCCTCTGAAGGGTACTAAAGTACCGAGATTTGAAAGGCGGATTCCTGGACCTTCTTAATACTATTTGTTCTAAAGCTCACTGGATCTAAGTTATTTGAGGTACATTTTATCATTACTTGTATTTGTGAAGTTATTGTAATGATATGGAATATTTATTCTAATTTTATTATGATATCTTGTTCATATATTATCAATAAAGGAAACAAAAGTTATATTGCACTAACTTGTTAGCACGTTTATTTACTCTTGATGTAAATTGGATTTTTTTCATTTTACCAAAGGATCGGGTTGTTACATGTGGTATCAGAGCTACTAGGTTCTGCATTGAAACCTATGAGCTCATTATGCAACAATGCGTAAACCTTATCAAAAGATAAAGGTTGAAAATTTCTTGTGCCACAATGGCAAGAGAAAAGAACTTAGAGAAGTGAATAGGAATTTTATAACCTTGGTAACTTGTGTAAATTGGGACTAGTTAAAGATTTGTCCTTGGAATTGGAATTCCTAAACCAACAACTTATGACAATACATAAGATTGTGGAAGATTATGCAATCAGGTTATGTAGGAAGGTTAGGAAGAATAACCTATGCATACCTTATCCTACAATAAAGTTATGTGACTCTAAGGAAAGAGAAGGAATGAGAAAACCCCTTAATCGTAACAACCTACAACTGTAAAAGAGTTAGGAACTCTTGGATTTGGTGAAACACCTACGAATTTATGTGTATGCAAATTCAACATGAATTAGATCGAAGTAAGCTATTGACTAAGGGGATATCCACAAAGGTTGGATAACTCATGACATAAATATAATTCTCATGTAAATATAGGATCTTGCAAGGAAAGAGTTAGTACCTAAGAAATGTGAAAAGACCAGAATGGTAAAAAATAAATAATTAACGACATGGGCAAGGTTCCACCAACCAAAATCAGTGTGAGTATTGAAGTTTTGTTTAAAGATGAAAAAGAGACCAAACAACTTTGGTATCTCAAAGGCTATGAGAGAATAAGATTCCAAGCATTGGAATAAGGTCTTATGAAAAGGTGAGTGTGAGAAAGAAGCCTGAAAAGGTAAATCGGGTTGGTTTAAAGAGAGGTTTGGATAATACATGGATAGGTTGAAGTTATAAGTAGAACTCACCAACATTTTTTATGAAAATCAACATATGATTAGTGGTTCCAAAAGGAAATAAAATGCAACATCGCACTATGCGTCAATTCAATAGAAGTTGCAAGGGGAAAAACACTCTAAGTAAAGAGGTTCATCAAAAAATGATGTATTGTAAGTATGGATATTCCTCCACTAAAAAGGATATTAGAAAGAAGATGGGAATATTAGTTTGCCTCTTTTAACTTCTAAATTTGTTGATTACTCATTAGATCTCCTATTGGATGATCCAAGTTATTGAATTTATGAGATAGAAAATAATGATGAATCAAACTTTGGGAAAGAGTATATTTGAAGTATGCTATTGAGGCATGAGAAGGCAATGAAAAGTCAACAACAAGGAATGACAAACCCTTTCCAAAGAAGCAAGTAATTTCTAGGAGTTCAATGTGAGTAGAACGAAAGTTGCAAAAACACTAAGGGGGGAAGAAAGAGAGTGGATTGACTCAAGTTAAGTACCCCACCCCACCCAAAAAAATGTGGGTATGTTCTCAAATGTGGAAGAACTAATTAATTCTTCGTAAGTCATAAGGACAATTAAGTCATACATCTTATGACCACAAGGGAAAAGGATAAATGGAAAGGTTAAGGACTATGACCTACATACCTTATGATTATCTAATTTGAAGAACAAATGATAATATTATCAATGCTTTAGAAAAGGATAGGCGGATAATTTGATCATGATAAGGAAGATCATTGTACATGGGATGGGCAAGGGAATATCTAAGATACTCATTATTGGAAGAAAGTTTCTCTATACTCCTATATACTGTATATAGAGAATTTAGATAACGATGTTTTTTCTATATGAAATATATCCATGTCGTAAAATGACTTGACACTAAAGCTTATTGTGCTAAGAAACCTAAGGATGAAAAAGGTTTAGGTATTTAAGCCATAGAGATGGAGAGAAGAATAAGGTAGGATGTGATGTTATGTGAACCACATCAAAAAAAATCTCTTAACGAGAATGATTAAATCACTTGATCACTACCTTAATCTTGAATAACACTTTGAGTTAAGAATAAACTAATTAGGACAAGAATTTCATTCAAAATGAAGAGGGAGAGCTTATGATGAGACTTGACCTACTGAGTTGGGTTATGTACTGGACTACTCCTTAACACATATAAGTTGGAGATAACTTATTTGGTTGAGTTGTACATTTGGTCTTGACTAGAACATATAGAGTGGAGAAATTTATAATGGACTAGTCAACGATTGAGGATTCTATCCTAAGAATTGGAAGGGAATATTGGGTCTGAGATTTGCCCATGTGAATCAGTACATTGTTTGAACTTATTAAATTCTATAGGAGGGATGCCTATTGAATTAAAGGAAGTCATATTATTGACAAGACTTTACTTTAAGTGGCTCTTATATTAAAAGAGATACACTTTCGATAGGAAGCATCTATTGTTATGACAAAACGTCATAGAATTTTCACTTAACAAGAAATGTTGAAAATCTTACGATGAAGAACATTAGAATTGTTACTTGTGCTCAAAATGGATATATCGAAGTTGAGACTTTCCTATATGATTAAGAAAGCATGGAGTTAAATTTTCATGCTTGATGATTAGATATGCAATTAAAATTGTTATTATCGAGAGATAAACATGATTGAACGAGAATTAATACTCAAAATTAGTACCAGATTAACTTAAGAAAATGAGATTGAGTTAAAAGATTAATTACATCTTTGAAGATAATCCAAGGACATAAGAGATCCATGGTATGGATGTCCTAAAATAAATGGAAATTATCTCCAAAAAAATTATAACCATTATTAAATAGGAATTAAAAGGTAGCGTGAGGCCCAAATAGGTTTTCATTTAGTCAAAAGAATAGACTATCGTTGGATATAAAAAAAACTATGTATCCAATTTTTTTTGGAAGATTCAAGAATGGAAACGAGGAAAATAATGTTAGAATTAGGACATCAGAATGACTAAGGGAATTTTCGAATGAGTAACCACTATAATCTGGAAAAGTTAGAGTAAGAAGTTGCACGAAATGTAGCAAGACAATGTCTAGTATACTAGGAAATGAAGACCAGATGTCATCAAAGGTAGGACATGTGAACTCTCTTGAGATTCCAGAAGGAAATGGTAAAAAACAAGACAAATCAATATGTCTATGTTAGTAGAACTAACATAATGTTCTAGTGGATAAACTCATCAAAGTAACCAACACTTTTCAGAAACTTCACTTATAGGATTTTAGTCTTAAATAATATATTGTGGGAAAGTAGTTGCTTAGTAATCCTAAAAAGTTATTTCAGTTTAGCAAATAATGATAGGGTTGTGTAAACCATCATCATACTATGAAACATTTAGTGGAACGAATGTACCAAATATTATTATAGTCAAGTAAGCAAAAATGGTAGATTAAATCTTGAATGATTTATAGACTTCAACAATGAAGTTTAGACCATTATATGAAAAGAAAAGGATGTAAACTCTATAAATCCAAAATAAGCTTAGAAATAGGGTAAACCATAAACTTGATAGAATGTCAAAAAAAGAGTAATAGATCAAAGTGATCAATGAAACTTGTCGATACAAAGCTTAAGTATGAAGCGATATCAAGACTTGACAGGTGTCCAGAAGCGATGATATGCTCAAGATGGAAAAGGCATCAAGAGAAAGTACTTTATGGTAAGAAAAACGAATGTGTAAGTGATGGACATACTCAACTCATGAATTTTCTAAAAGTGTAAATACCAAAGGGAAAGGATGGGACCCATGATGTAGTGTATAATAAATCGGCATTTCCTTTTCTATTGGGATTATACTAAAGATGAACTCATGGGCCAATGATTTGTGATCACTAAGTATAGCTATTATTATATATTGGATGTGTATGTAGTAAAACTCTTTGGGAGAGTAAGTATGTGTGAAGCATACAAGTTTTCCCTATGCGATAATAAGGACAGTCGAAGCAAGGTCTAGGAAGGACAAGATTACTACATAGGATGAATGTTTTGTAAATCTTATGTATTTTTAGAATTGTAAGTAAAACTTTATTTGACTTTAACCATATGTTAAAAGGCTATAGATCATCGGGGACAATGATTCACAAGGGGGGAAATATGTTACATCCCAAATTGTGAGGTTACTATTTACTATTACTATATAGGGTAAATGTGAATGTGATGTGAATTCTCGAGATGAATTAATGATACTTGAACCTTGTTATCAATATGAATGTTATATCACTTGATGTTGTTTCATTTGATGTTGTCTCAGTTAATGTTATTCATGGTGAAATACTGCATAAATGAGAATATATGGTTAATGAAGTATTGAATATTCTAACTTATGAGATGTTATGTATACTGCTTATGTTGTGAATATATGACTTCTGAAAGCATGTGTCACTGGATGCAGGTATGAGAACCATTCCTCTAGGTGGAGAGGAAGTATCACTCAGGAGAGGGGCTTGGTCGGTTAACCAATAATGTGAACTATCTGAGCATACACACACTTCACTATAGCATGATTAACTGATTTAGTTATGTTAGATGAGTCATCCGTAGTCATAGATTGGCATTAGGAGTTGTGTCTTCTTATGTACATTTTATGAGAGATGTTTATCTGTTATCTATCTTATTGCATTAAGTTCATTACAATGGTATCGTATATGAATATAAGTGAATAGGGAGGGTACATATATACCTATATGTATATACTATATACACGTATCTATATGTATATACATATCGATACAAGCGTGTGATTGGCAAACATATATGCTCATACAGTTGCATCGATATGGTATACATACATATATACATGTGTATATGTACACAACCTATTGCATGTGGATATTAATAATATTATATTATTATTTCTTGTCGATACATGTCTATGTATATATGTATATATAGTTATATTAACATATTGAAAATAATGATTGGCTTACGATATGTCTTGCAAAAGTTATATATATATAGGTATTAATATTATATGTAAATATATATATTAAAGTAAGAGTAATATACATAAATATATATATATTACATAAATTAATTAAGTATATATATATTTATACAAGTTATTTGTTACTTTAATACAGATAAATAAATATAATATTAATATATATATATATATATATATTAATTTAAATAAAATAAAAAATCAATCCTTGATTAATTTATCATCACATATTTAGGGAAATTGAATTATTTCCTAAGTATTATGAAATTGACTTTTTCTTATTTCATCATGAGAAATCGGGCTTTTGCTAACCCAAACCAAATAATTCAAAATATTGCATTTTAACTATGGAAATCGAATATTTCGAGAGAAACCTAATACTAAAACTTTCGAAAAGTGAAATCGAAATATTCATATTCTAACATTTGAAACTCAAATGTCGACGCCTGAAGAGAGGCACACTATTCCTCTGAGCAACCCGTGAAAATCTATGGCCTCGAGAAGAAATCACGCCTAGAGGTAAAATCACGCTGGGTAGTGAAGCACCTGGGAAAAATGCAACAAGTTGGAACTTAATAATTGACCTAGTCTGCCTTTGAAATCTTCAAACACATAAATAAAGGTCTGGAAATTTTTGCCTAAGAATAGGGCAATGTGTTCCTATGAAATCATGGACTTCTTCTAGCTTATCCTAATCCGCCTTAACCTGGAAAATGGCGCCACCATGTTTCTACAAACCTGTAGGTGTCAATATAATTGAATTTACCATGTGTTCTTGAAAAAGTATCCTTGGTGCTAGTGAATTTCTGAGTTGGAAACACCAATTTTGATGTTGGGATCAATGCCACATCTGTGTGAAAATATCTTGAGAGGAGTGGTGTCAAGAACCATTCCTTGGAAGTAGGAAAGCTGAACATTATAAATAGGCACCCAATCTCTCATTTGGATGCACCTTCATTTATTCATCAAATTCACCCCCTCTGTAATTATATTTATACTCACTAAAATTATCTAGAATGAGCTTTCATATTGCAAGAGTGTCATTCCTTCATACTACTTGAAGTGTGAAATATTCGTAAATCTGAGTGTCATTCCTTCATCCTATTGGAAGTGTGAAATATTCATAAAACTGAGTGTCATTCCTTCATACTACTGGAAGTGTGAAATATTCGTAATTTTGAGTGTCATTCCTTCATACTGCTGAGAGTGTTAATAGTCATAATTGAGAATCTAACCAGTTGTGTCTCAATTATTGAGTGGGAAATTTTTGAGAAGGAAACATAGTTTAATCAGAGGATTGTTGTGAGTCCAGAAGTGCTACAAGTACAAACCATTTCATCTTCGTTGGAGGAATGCTTAAACCAGACATGGGTTATTATTCCTCTATACATTAAATCTTTGATCCTTTGATTTTTTATGGAGTCATGTTCAATGTCTTTATTTGGATAGATAAGGTTAATTACTGTTGTATGTTGAAGAAGGTTGTTTTCAATAGACTATCCAAATAGCTTGCATATAGTGAATATGGCATAGAAGATGCATAATTACTAAGAAGAGTATTTATTTGTTATGAAAGGTTAAAAGATGCATACGCACTGTAAGAGTATAATAAACATATACTTGTTGAGAAAGATGCATACTTGTGAGATTGCATTAAATAAATGATCTCCATAGTAAGAGAAAGTTGTTTGCACGAATCTTATTTGTTGAGATTGTTTGCTTATAGATAAAAGGTATTGAAACCGTGGAGCTGTTATTATAATATTATTTAAGCACTCCGTGATAGGGGAAAGTACTTGATTCCACAATTCAACTATAATACATAAGGTGCAACATAAGTATTTAATTATACTAGCTATGTTGGGACATAGGATGTTTTATGTTTGTATTTACCGTTGGTACATAAGAAGTGAATGGTTGTAAACTAGTTGTATTATGTATTAATTGTATGATCTCCATATAAGGAGAGTATTGTTTTCATTAGTTACTATATACTAAAATTGAGATGAGGACAAGAGTGAGGTAAAATCTTCAGCTTTACTTATTGGGTTAACTTAGGTAAGTTGAGTCACTCCTAAGATGAAGATTTCCAATATAGGAGGGGATATTTGATTTACTTGATTATGTTGATTCATTTATAGTAGTACAAAATGATGTAGGATTTATGAGGTACGTATTACCCATTAGAAGACAAAGACCTATGCATAGTGTAAGATAGCCCTAAGTCAAATCGACCCTGAATAGTGTATGTAACAGTTGACCCTTATTAGAAATACTATTTGAAATACTTTGATCAAATTAGTGTAATGTACCTACATCCTCTTAGATTGGGTGATGATTACACTATCAGTTCACTGTGATCTCGTATTACATACTAGAGCGAGAGTCTTCCAGATGCACATGTTCTAGTTTTGTAGGACACACCACTATGCTCAATTGGTTAACAGTATCGATTAATCTACTAATCTCTTCATTGAAGGGAGGGCCATCTATCAAATGATAGATGTGTGGGGGACCACATTATAATTCTGTGGTCGGCAGAAAATCTCCCGAGTGATGCTTCTCCTCCTCTGAAGGCTACTAAAGTACCAAGATTTGAAAGGCAGATTCCTGGAGTTCTAAAGCTCATTGGAGCTAAATTAGTTGAGGTTTTTTTTATCATTACTTGTATTTGTGAAGATATTGTAATGACATGAAATATTTATTGTAATTTTATCATGATATCTTGTTCATATATTATCAATAAAGAAAAGAAAAATTATATTGCAATAACTTGCTAGCACGTTTATTTACTCTTTTGATGTAT
Organism: Sequoiadendron giganteum; assembly: GCA_007115665.2. NCBI lineage: Eukaryota > Viridiplantae > Streptophyta > Pinopsida > Cupressales > Cupressaceae > Sequoiadendron > Sequoiadendron giganteum. The sequence goes on from CM021101.1 coordinate 581,923,662, forward strand.
TTGGATTTTTTTTAGTTTTACCGAAGGATCGGGTCATTATAGACTTTACCAAAGGAAATTAGATCTGATACTAATTGAAGGGCACATAATCTATTGAAAGTGGGGTGAATCAATAGATCATAACAATTCTGGAAACCTTTACAACTATTATAGAGATTTTCATTTATGAAGAGAACTGAACCATACAAGCTAGTTGTCAAAGCACAACAAAAGATAACACATAACACCGGATATACGTGGAAACCCAAAATGGGAAAAGCATGGTGAGAAACACTCACAAGAAGGAATATAATAAATGAATTTTACAATGTGATGTAGGAACTAACCTACTAGAGACACCAATCCCCAAATGAATTTGTAGGTACCAACCTACTGGAGACACCAATCCCCACCAGAAAGAGACACCAATCGCTACCAAAATAATTTAACAAGTAGAACACTAGTCCTACCAAAATACATAAAATAATAGAGGATTTGAAATATAACTTTGATATGAACCAGAGCCACAAAAGACACCCTCTCACACTAAGAATGATCCTCTGATACTAGTGCTCCCTATTTTCTTCACTTCTGTCACATATCTTTCGTTCATTACACTTACATACAATTTTTTACTCCATTTATCTTATTACCCACTACATTACATTACAATTCATCTAAATATATGCATGATATTATATTAACACTCTTTCATGTTGGCCAGGGATTTTCACAAACTTGGAAAACATAGGGTGGACCTAAATTCTAATTACATGAAACGTGTAATACAACGGTCCAAACACAAAATTATTGCCGCCAAGAGAACTTGACGCCTTGTGATACCACATGGACCTTAAGATATGATAGATTAGATAGTCTACACACTAACAAACAACATGCTTCCAGAACCTTAAGTAAAATGAAAATTCTAATACTCCTACAATCTTCTTCATCTTTGACAACCTTCACATATAACAACCTTGATAGCTTGTAGTTCCTCATATTCCTACCCCTCTTCATGGTTATCCTTTAATGTAAATTGTACTAACTATGATCAATCAAAATAATTGTATGGAGTCTAGCATACTAGGACTTGTTAGTCATACCCCTTTAAATCATATTTTCACGCTCCTTCATTTTTTTCCTTTTTTTTTAATCTTTTCTTTTGCATGTTTTTATGTATGAACTTTTATCTTTATTTTTTCTCATGTATAGTATATTTTTGGCTAACATAATTAGTTGTGAAATTCTCATATAACATTTTCTTCTTGTGTAGGATATCTTGGTTGTTTTGTAATTCCTCCTTTTGGGGGAATATTCACCTGATATGCATCCTCTATATTATACTTTGGTAAAATTTATGATTCATTTTCCACTTTAGGGTGTATATTTAGTATATGTCATATACCTACTAAAATCTAAAAAATATAATGTCAAAAATTGCACACATGTGAAATTTTACAATGCATCATGTCCTCTCTTTATCCTTCTAATATAAAACATTTCAATTATAAAATATTAATAATCAAATCACATATTTATAGAATTTATATGATAATTTAAGATCTTAGAAGTCATATTTTCTAGGATAATAAGGCTACATATAGACGTCCATATGGCATGTTAGCATCTCATCAAATTCATCATTCTAATGATTGTTGGAGTGTTACCTTCTTGTTTATAATTCAAAAGTAATGCTCCTACATGAAGTCACGTTGAAAAAACCATTATGAGTTTCATTTTTTTTAAAGAATTTGATCTTTGGCTCTCCAAAATTGAACTCTAGAACTCTTGAGAAAAATCTACCATTTTTGTAAACTGACAAGCTCTATCACTTTGCATGTCATTTTATTGAAGATATTTGGCCATCACCTTCTTGAGATTGTGAAGAACAATAAATTTGAAGCAACAACATATTTCTTGGGGGTTTTTCATAAAATTATAGGTGACCTTGTTTATATTTTTTTATTCCCTTTCTCATTTCTTTATCATTTATAATTTTCTATATCACAATCAATCATATTTTTAGTTCACCACATTTAAATCTTTTATCTTTATAATATAATGCAAAAAAATTGGCAATTGTGGAAGTCAAAAGACCAAAATGGGGGTTTGACTGAGACAAGCCCCTCAAATAGCCAACCAAAAAAAATTATTTCTTCTTTTTGTGGGAAAGTTTTATTTTGGAAGAAAAAGTGTAATTTCGTGAGACCTTCCCAACATATTTCTCTTTGTTATTTTATTTTCCCATTTAGAATATTTAAATACTTAGTCTCAGTGTAATTTGTATTGTTTTAAATATTTTGTTTATGATTTGAACTTGTTATTTATATTATGTACACATAAACATTCATTATAAGCCATGCTATAAATTTTGTCAAAATTCTATGCCAAAGAATACTGCGTTGTGATGACACTTGTGTGACACATTGGTGTCTGAAGTAGAGGCTTTCATTAATTTACTATAGGTTCTCTAAAATTAACACATTTTAGTTTTGTTGAAATTAATTTATAAATCATCTCAAGAGAGATATATTTTCACTAGTTTTCCATAATAAAATATTTGATATTGAAAATTTGTAAGTTTTTGTTTAATTACAAGTTATGTATAAAAATAATAATAATAAAATTTTAGTATTTTTTGCCATGGTTTTTATACCCCTTCAAAAACCATGTTCAGTTGTGAAATTTTTTCTTAAGTTAAATATATTGCTCTTTCCCTTGGTTTTCAAAATCGTGTTTCCATCCAACACCTCAAAGATTGCTTCTAAGGTTCCCCTTCTTAGGAAAGTGCCTCCTCAAGCCTTGAATCCCCGCCTCTTAGGGATACACACACCTCTCTCTTGGTGGGTCCTACTCCCCCTTCTTCTTATGATGATAGACCACTAGTTACTCCTGCCTTGAGAATAATTTTGAATTTTGGATCTCCTAGCTCTAGATCAGTAACAACACCCACTACTACCTCATGGCTTGAGCAAACATTATCCAAAAAAAGGGAGATTGTTTAGGTAAATATTTTGGAGAAGGATCTTGTTGGTCAACTAATTCAGAGAACCCCAAAGCCCAAGAAGTTGAATACTACCTCTAGGCTGCTTGAGGATGACAACACATGAAATATGTATGTAGAAGTAACCCACCCCTATGTACAAAAATAAGCAATCCAAGACACTATTAATGATTTTAATATCACTAGAGTGAATTTGGGGCCTTCCATGAGAGATGGGGATGTGTATAACTTCCAATTGACAATACCAAGGTTGGTGGAGAGGAAAACTAAACATAAGAAGAGTAAAGATGAACTTAAGAGTCGGGTAAAACTTCTAACTAAATGTTTTAAATCCATATTTGAAATTTCCCCGTAGCCAATTCATCAAGTAGAAGATTCATTTGATCCTACATCATCAATGCGAAGAGAGGTGGTAAATAAAATACAGGGTTATAAAGTCTTTGGCAAAGCTACGAAAGAGTGGGCCATTGATATATTGAATAAGGGAAACTGATAAATTTTTGAAATGAAGAAAGTATGTAAAGATATTGATGCTCTGAAATTTGATGTAGATAAAGCTATTTCCTTGGCTAAGCATGAAGAGGTAGTATGGAAAAATACACTCAATGATAAAGGCATGGTGGAATTAGGCCCCTAGAGATTGGTTAGTGAGAAAATTCTCACAAATGTTGTGAATGATTGTTATGATATGTGGAAGCAAAGTATAGAATGGAAAGTCTTTGTTGTTAAGAAGAGTATACTAGAGTTCAGCAAGGTGCAAATAAAATGCAACAATATCAGGGATGAAATTCAAAAGAATTTCTTAGGAATTATCTTGTAACTTAAGAAAGAAGGAAACAATGAAGACAAGGATGAAGAAACCTTGAATGGGAAGCTTCAAAAGGATGGTTAATGTTATTTTTGACAAACAACCATTCAGTGTTGAAAGTCTAAGAAGATTCAGTGGTATTGATTTGATTCTATTTTAGTTGGTTGGACTTGCAGCTACTAATGAAGGGAGGCTTGAAGTGGGAAAATGGAACAAAGTTGTCTGGAAGCTCAGAGCCAGGAACATCATCATCCCTCAACATGAAGAGATGCCACTTATTGTGTAATATTTCTATGATTTACGAGCAAGAGGTGCCATATTTTTGACCCAATCGGGTGAGGGGATAACAAATGAAGCACTACCCTAGTGACCTTTCATTTGCTCATATAAATTTTATGTTTTAATTAAAGATTTATTTTAATCATTGGATAGTTATTTTAAAAGGAGCAATTATGTCCGCTTAGTATTTATGTAATAAAGACGAACCAAAAAATCTCTTAACATTTTCTTATCACAATTTTGTGATAGCATTGCAGAATTGAAAGCCTTTATACATATGTGTGCATTTAGTTTATCATTTGAATGAAAGGAATTTCTTTAAATCTACGTGTTTAAATAATTCTTCCCATTATATCATTTATGTGTGAATGGATGGATGTTTCATTTAGATTATTGGCCTCATTTATGGAGTTATATTGAGTTGAGTGTTCTTTACTTTTATGGGATGTCCTCCCTGATGGCCTATAGACTAGTGGTTATGCTTATTCTTGTTTCATTGCATTCAATACTTGAAAGTTTTCTAGTTTTCAATATTTGTACCTTTCTCACTTTCTAGTTAAAAGAATACATTATTTTATGTTTATAATTTCTATGGTTTTTGTTACTAATTTTTAGCTTCCCACCTAAATTAGTGAAGTTATAATGGGAAATTGTTTGGTAGGATATGAATTTTTGATGTATAGACAACCCAAACAACATCTACTTTCTGAAAGGAGGATTTTAAAGAATTGGTTTATCAAAATTATGCAACAATTTGAGTAAAACTATTGAACAATCCAGACAAATCAACAAAACAGATTTCATTGAGAAAGCAGACATTCAAAGGATGTTTTTGTGAAGCTAAACTATTTTTTGTAGTTTATGTTATTGATGTTTATCAAAATAAAAAGGTAGTTCTAAAACAAGGTATGTGAAAATTGTCATTTCATCTTGGTTACAAAACATATGCTTTAAACGGTTTTATTTAGTTATTTCATATTATGTAACTGAAAAAAAAGTTCAAATGAAGATATACAAGTCATTACATGATATGAAGTAGCTAATTTTTTAACCGTAATATTTTTGTAATCCCACACAATCCATGGGAGTAACTGTTCTATCAGATATAAAATAGAAAGTAACTACAAGGAAAAGAGGAAGCATAAAATCATATATGGGACCTGTCATTGCCTGGTGAATGACAAATCCCATTGTCGGAGGTTGTCCAACTAATACTCCAAGGAACAAATCTGCAAGGATAGAAGGTGTTAGAGCTCGGGGTTCCATAAAAATCTCATGCATTTCTAATCAATCAAGTATTTGTTACTTTATAACTGGTCAAAAAAAGAAAAATGAACACCTGAATCCAAAAGAAATCATCAGGAAGAACGTATCAGATTCACTATTTTTATCTAACTTGTTTTCTTCTTGTGTAGATATAGCTCAGATCTTTGTTACTATTTTATTTGGTTACAACATGTGGGATAAAATGCGGCTCCCACAAGGGTTGATCCTAGCATGTTTCCCCTTAACTTTAACAGGGGTTGAGAGAGGAAATATTTATATGCTCAATGAAAATATTCAACGATGGAGAGAAGTTACATCCAAGTGAGTTGCAATAATACAAATGTGATAAACACCTTTGCAAGATCACATTGTCAAGGAGGATTACTACTTCATCAAAACCCACAGGAGTCAAAATTTTGAAGAAAATATTATTCACAAATTCACAGTGAAAATCCTAGCCTAGTTTGATTACATGACAATATCAATGACAACAATTCATGTTGATGAGAGTAGTATTTTGTGTGAATGGTCATTGTAATATGTTTCTAGAGTTTGAAAGTCCAAGGAGAAACAATGATGTACATGTTTTAGAGTAGAAAATAATGTAATGTGTTTTCTTTAAAACAAAAATGGCAAGCCACTATACTTTTATTAGATATAATTTTATTTACATTTCCTGGTTCGATGAGCATACTGGTAGGTTAGAACCAGGAGAAGAAAATCTACACTTAGCTCAAAATTACAGTTCCATATATGACATGATCATTTACATACAAAAAAGCCAATTCTTCCAATTGGCCTCCACTTAACTTGTTCCCTTAAACCAAATTACTAATTTTCTAACTATTGTAGACCTATTTACATACAAAAATTCCAGATTTAACTTTGGCATTCCCTACATTAAACACCCAAATTTCTACATTGTTGACTATATACTAAACATTTACCGCATGTTAGCTGCTTGGATGAAGATTGGAGATGACAAAAATTTACAAAAAACCTTCTCTGGCTTTTAATTATTCTTCCATCTGCACTTTTTCACATGAATTCTCTCCTTTCTCACCTCGGCCTTCGTTCATATCTAGAATCCCATTTGCATTCTAATTTTGAACCAAATTTTGAACCAACCTCTGCAAATCTAGTCGAGCATTGACTGGTTGACATTGAATAACTGTGATAGTTGCATGCATACAATTATGGTAAAGCAAAAAAGATACAAAATGATATTTTTTCTCTAAAACATTCAACCATGTCTCTTCCCACATGAAGATGATATCTTGCCAATGCCCTATTAAGATAACTCAGGCTAGAGAACTCTAGTGATAGCTTAAATAAATCATAAACATTAACAAATGCCTTATTGTGAGGCAAGAAATGAGGCAGGAATATTCCTCCCACATAGCCCTCCCATGAGCCAAAAACATATTTATGTGGACATTCAACTACTGTATCATTCTACAAAAAGATATCATTCACCATTCTTTCCACAATTTCATTAACAAAATGTAAAGATTGTAGCTTATCCAAGAGGTTAGATATAAAAATTGATAGAATATTTGATGGATACAACAACCTCCTTGATTTTGCATTAAGAAATTCCTTCCCAATAACACTCATAAGGCACCTAAAATCACAAGGACACACATGATAATTCTTTGGGAAATAGTCCATCACTATTCCTTTAACCGCTTTTTGCCGAATGAACTTTCAGAAGAAAGGTATGCATATACTGCTTATCAATAAGAAACTTATTTGGAAAAATAAATAGAAATATTTTTCCATAAGACAACTTACTATCATGATGAGCTCGAGAAAATAAAGTTCAAAGCTAAAGTTTAGCAGCATTAGAATGACAATTAGAACAAGCTCAAACTCTTGAATGAATAAAACTTTTAGCATAAAAATGCTAAACGTACTGAACAAAGATAAGCCAGTTAAAAAAATGATGAGAAGTAAACACCTATTACCACATCACATACCTTTGAAGGCTCTTGAAAATACTAATATAGGAATCCGCGAGTACCTTTACCATAAGATGACATCTTTGCATTCCACAAAATTAAATTGAGTCATGCAAGCTTGAAAACCCAAAATTTGGCATACACCCAGACTTGTATGTGAAATAACTTTTGGACATTTGAAAATGTTTTGAGATGACATACAAATCATCCCTGTGGCACCAACAAAAAACCTTTTGGACATTTATCCCCACATTTTCCTGACAAAAAATAGAATTGCAAATACAACGTGCTAAAGGCAGTTTCAAGCATTGTTCATACTTCTTTCATCACATTGATACCTTTGATGAAATCATCAAGAAAACTTATAAAAGTAATACTTTTATTTCCTTCTTATCCAAAAATTTCCCACATATGTAATTAGCAATTACACATGTGTTCTTAGATCCTTTATTACACCATCTTATTTTCAAACTACAAAGATCTTCAATAAATTGGTTCTTGTAATTGCGAATTACCCATGCATTGACAAGTAACACACATGTAATTTACAGTTACATGTGCATCGCCAAATCACCAAACAAATAACACATCTGTAATGCCTTTATTATGCCATCTTATTTTCAAACTGCAAGATCTTCAATAAATTAGCGCTTGTAAATTCCAATTACCCATGCATTGACAAGTAACACACATTTAATTTTCAGTTACAAATGCATCGCCAAATCAAAAAAAATATTTTCATGGATCTAGACATAACACATCTATGATTGCTAGTTGCAAATATGAAACCAAATTATGTGAATCGTTTTACATAAAACAAAGCCTTTGGAATAAAAATACATACTTGTAAGATTACAAATTCCCAAAAATTTGTGCACCTCAAATGCTAAGTGAATGAAACATCAGAAACTAACAAATAATTTCCTCTTTTGAAAGAAAAAATTCTAATGCATAATGCATCTTACCCATTGCAGCCACAAGAGGAAAATAATGTAATGTTACAGTGTTATGTTAAGTGCAATAACAGTGGAATCAATGCAATGACAAGATCAGTGTAAGGGAGATTCCTAAACATTGAACAAAATTTTCAAAGATAAACCATAGTCCTAATATTTATAAGATGCAAGAAATGAAGTATCATTGTTGTTATAGTACAAGGATGATGAAAATCACATTGAAAATAAAGCATGAGGCAAAGCAGTGATTTTCATTATTCAAAATAATGTGAAAATAAAGGACTGCCAACAAAAGCACAGAGGATGTACAATATACAAAAAATTCATGATCAAAGTAAATAATAGTGACAACCATATGAAGCTATGAAGAAAGAATGGAAATGAAGGCACACATTATATGCTTTAAGGAAAATAAATTCATAATGGAACAAAGCATAATTTATGAGGACAAAAAATGTTAAGTTGCACTTACATTCATGAAAGAAAATAGAATCATGTGGTTCTTCTGATTAATGAGCAATACTTTTTCATTTTTACTTTACTGTGGAGCTAGGAATACATTCTTTTGACATAAAATAAGTAATTGCTTTAATGGAGCCAAGGTACTAAATGGAGGAGACATACAAGTTTCCTTTGCAGGTGGAGGAATTGATAGAGGTTTGTTTTGGTAGAATAAAGAGTATAATGGAAATAACAAGGAAGTTCATGAAATAATAGTAAGCAAGGCCTAGTTGGTGTTTTGAATTTGTGGCTTGGGAGAGGCGATCTTCTTCATAAAAGGCACAAACCCACTTGGGGTTTCTTTCAAAAGTTCAAATTAGAAAGGCTGCACACCATCCCTTTCCGGAAACTTCTTTAAGCTCTCCATGGCAGCACCCAAATAAAACAGAAGAGGAAAATATCATAATTTCTTCAGCCAGAGCCCAAGCTTGAGGAAAATACAGAGAAAGAAAAATTTTGTTTCCAGAAATTGCAAGCAAACATCGTACAAGAAATGATAGACAACATCCTCATCATTTTTGCAGAAAATGGAGCTCAAGGCAAGTTTTTATTGACAAATAATGAAGGGAAATGGCGTAACTTCTACAAGAAAAGCTTACCATGCTCGGATGTGTTGATTCTCTAGAGAATATGTGATTTTTTACCATGAAAATCCTCCATTAGAGCTTGGCTCCAAACCCTTGGTAGCACCCATGAATTGGTCGATGCAAAATGAGGTCAAAGTGAAGGAGTTCTTTGTTTTGAGATTAGGGTTTTTACCCTAATTTTCTTCGCCGACCACACAAAGATATTTTTTCCTTTCTTTTAAGTTTGCAATACAACTAATGGAGGTCGTGGGCTAAGACATTAATTCTTATGCCTTATGTTTTTGAAATATTATATGTGCCTTATATTTTCTAGAAGTCTTTATGACATAAAATTTTGCATTGATTCCTTCATATGGCCGAATTTCAGCCTTGTACAGTTTTCATTTGTTTCAACCTATAAAGCTTTTGACTAGTGATATTATTATAAATCACTTAGTCAAAATTCTATTTCAAATGCAAAATAAAGTAAAATATGCCATGTAAATGTCTTTATGTTTTTAAAGAATGTAATTATGCTTTGCATGCATCTAGGAGGTGGTTGAAGAGATTTGAAAACATATGGAGGAAAAATAGGGAAATTTGGTGACCTCATCAACAGTTGGACATCAGTTTAAGGACCCACATGGGTTATGTATGAGTCAAGGAGGATTTTGAGGCACTTAACACCATGTTTCTTGCAGTTTCAACCCCTTTTTTGAGGGATTTTCAATTATAAACGACCCTTTTTGGTTGTTTGCAGATTTAGAACTCCTTATGCCTATTTGGAGGAGTCTGCTTTCAGTCAAGTGCCTAATTTGAGGAGAAGACAACACATCAAGCCAGTTGGAGCCAAAATTCAAAATTCAAATTTTTGGAGCCTTTTGTATAAGTCCTCTTCTTTTCTCATCTTCTCTCTAGTTCTGAGTTTTGTTCATTGTTGTTGTAGCAACATACATACTTTGTAACTCATTTCTTATGAGTTTTTCAGTACTTGTAATCAGTTTTACAGATTTGTAATGCAAATATCTCCTAATATTCAATAAAGAAGTTCAGTTCCTTCTCAAATCTATTTTGTTCAAGAAATGTATGTGAATGTTTTGATTAAAATATTGTGATTTCCATCAGAAAATCCTTCATTTTTGTAATGCCCTGCCATGTAACCCTAAAGGAATTTGAAACTCAATGCAGAAGCGTACCATTTTTTTCTTCAAAGTGCATTATTAACAAGGAAGATGCACAACACTTCACAGAAACCTCTAAGGAAATGTGACAAGATTACATCCAAAACCATAACACATATGATACTCTTATAAAGCATTTAATTAAATTACTAATTATACATATGAATGCACATACATACAAAGCATTAAAGATACCAACACATAGAATATGAAATAACAAGATCTAGATTACATTAACTTACAAGTAAGATTACAATAAGATTTCACATAACATTAACTCCACAGATAGGTTACATCTCTCATTCCCCGAATGAGGTGCAACATTTAAATATGATTACATAAACAATTATCCACCTCGAATACAAATGAGGGGTAATAATTACATGAGCTAAACTGAAATAAATATAAAACATAAAATAAATACTTGAACCATTGCGAGCTCTCCACTCGAAAAACTCATCATCACGAATTGAAGATCAAGGGGGACCCAATGGCGTAGGGAAAACATTCCTCCCAACCAAGTGGTACCCGAAGGTCCACCCCCCATGCTAGGAGACAATAACAAGGATATAAGCCCAGCTTACTACCTCTAGAAATAGGCTGACACAAAACTAAACAAAACCACCACACGAACAACACTAACTCAAGGATACATTGCTACCCAAGTTAAATGACTAAATAGACTAGTGAACCATATACCACTGACCTAGGAGATGTGCCACCACAAAGGTTCATGAGTTACCCGTCAAATCTTCCCAGATCCCAACCCCCACCTAGTAGCATGCTCCTACTATCAACACACGAAACATACCCACTCCAAACTAAGGAGGAACCAAACCACACAATCTACTTCTAATCTAAGGAGGCAACATATGTCATAACCCACTCCAGCTCTGGAGGCAACAATTCACATAACAACCACTCCTAACAAGGAGGCACAAATCCCTGTTCGTGGAAATCGGGTAAATTACTAACCAAACCAAAAGCACTAACCAAGGGTACAATCACTAGGTTGACTCATAAACACACAACCCAAATTCCTATAAAGAACCTCTGGAAGACTTACATATTAATCACACACTTAACCCATTTCCCAAAATGGATCAAGAAGAAATGATTACAAAGGGCAATCAACACAATTAAATAAAACTAATGTTTGGATTTCCTAAATCCATTCTCACTTAGTGGAAAGAAATTGAATAAATATTCATCTTCACTAGTTAAATATTTATTCCCTCCATTATTTTATATAAAAATGATTTTCTCCGACTAATAAAAATGTCCCTTTTTTAAAAGGAAGGATTTTGAGGATCGCTATGGACCACAATTCTCGCGCCAACGGGAATTTTTCAAAATTCCTCCTGTTTTGCTTTCTCTCAGCCCTCCAATGGTGGTTTTTGGGTCTGCCAGGGTACACATCAGGGTGTATTTCGAGGTCCTCTTCCTTCTGGGGCATCCCATTTTATTTTTGGTTCTTCTTTCCTCTCTCATCGTCATTCAAAACTGCTTGTGTGTAAAGCACAACCTTCTTTCGATATTTTTAGTTCTGAGTCGGGGTTACTTGATCTTTCATCTACTCCTTATCTTTCCTTTTCCGAAGTAGTTTCTGGTCATTCCCTGACATCCTATCCCAATAATATTCGCATTGTTGGACCTCCCTTCATTCCAAAAGCGTGCACTTGCCCTACTACTTTCCCTAATAATACTTTTGTGCGCTCTCTTGCTTCCTGCCCCAACAACATTCCTTTGCACTCTCCTCCATCCCCTCTTGTGGTCTTGTGATCAAGTATTCCTTCTAATCATTCTAAAGGCTAGAATCATTTGAAAGATCAAAAGTAGAGGAAGGCTCACATTGGAAAATCTTGGGTTCCTAAGCATCCAATTCCTTTTGTTCACGCTTCTGTTGTTCTTCCAGAGGATATGATTTCTCATCAAATCCAAGATCTCAAGGATGTAGCATTGATTTTTAAGGTTTGGAATTTTTCCTCAAATCTGTCTTTGTTGAAGAATTGGGTTTTTCAGCATTGGGAGGGAGCTAATCAGGTATTCTTCTTAGATAAGGGTTAATGTTTTTTTGTTGTCATTTTCTCAAACAAAGATTCCAAAAATGTTGTCTTTAGAAAGAAGGCTTGGATTTTTGAAGGCCATGGTTTATTTTCCACCCTATGGACACCGAAATTTGATCCCTCAAAAGCAAAAGTAAAATTCATTCCTTTCTGGGTTCAGCTCCAAAGGTTGTCACTAGAATATAGAGAGCCTCATATTGTTGAAATTTTGTGTAATCAGTTAGGGATTTTCTTGCATCACGATTTGGTTTTTTTCTCCAATCCTTCTCTCCCAGTCAGGGTTTGCATCCTTTTGGATGTTACCAATTCTCTTCTGCTTGTTATTGACATTAAATCAATAAATGGCTCGTGGACTCAGAGTTTGGTTTATGAGAATCCAAATCAATTTTGTTTCAAATGCCATTCTATTATGCATCCTTTCAAACAGTGTGCACCCTTGAATGTTGAGCATTTGGTCCTAGCTAGCGGGGGTTCCACAAATCCTCAAGCAGATACATTAGATGTGGTATGTGCTTCTTCTGACTTGCGGGTAAATAATTTTTTTGAAATGGTGTCTCAGTTTACGGTTCTAGTCTATTGTTATCAGTGGTTTCAAAAGTTCTACCAGTCTTTTATGCCTCAACTTAATATTTCTGAGAGGATGAAGTCTAAGCTTGTTCCTCAAGTTACATACTTTGTGCATTCCAATTTCAATATAAACTCTCACACTGCTTTGTTTGAATGGTCTACCTCTTGGATTTCTCTATTCTACTTGTTTTGGCAGTCCTTGTATCTAACTTTACCTGACATAAATTTTTCCAGTGAACAACAATTATTCATGTGTTCTTCAATGTTAATGTTGGCTTCAAATAACTTGTTTGATAAGTCTGTCAGTGTCTTTGATGGGCAAAGCCTGGAGGAAAATTCAAATTAGCAAGTGAAGAATGAGGTGTGCTTCACAAAATCTCAAGAGACAAGTCTTCCATCTGAATTGGAATTGGAAAGTTTTGTTGATGAAGCCCTATTGGCAGCAGGTGAGCAATTGCTAGATGATATTGCCTCTAAGGTTTTTGGTATGGAAGACCTTCGAGATGAAGAGGGCTCAGTTTCTATTTCTCAAACTCCTTTTTTGTCAAAGTTAACAAAATCTCCTGTTAAAAGGGGCAAAAAATCTTTAGCTTCTAAGCTGCAAGAGGAAATTGCAGCATGTATCCAGTCAACTCTAGTTGTAACAAGTAAAAGACCTAGGAGAGCATGTTTCTCTCCTAATTCTCAATGAGGATTATTTCTTGGAATGTCAGAGGCATTAATTTCTCTGAAAAAAGGATCCAAGTTAAAAAAAACTGGATTCTTGTGGGGCTAATATAGTGGTACTTCAGGAAACTAAAAATTTTGTTGATGCTTTTGATAGTATTATCAAAAGTTGGAATAAATGGAATGCAAGTCACTCTCTGGATCAGGGTGCTTCTGGAGGTTTGATAACATTGTGGGATGCTAATTCAACACGCATCTCTAACATCTCTTTTGGTCTGAATTGGCAGCTAATGCAAGTTGAGTGTTCTGAGTAATCTTTTTGGCTATTAAATGTGTATGGCCCAACTAGTTTTGTGGCAAAAAAGTTACTTTGGGAATCTTTGGAGGAGAAATTAGAAGTGTTGGGTCAAGATAATGTAATTTTAGCAGGAGACATTAATGCAATCAAATCTCCTTCAGAGAAGAAGGGTGGTATTTTTCCTCTTAAGAAAGACATGGAATCTTTTGCATCCTTCATTCAAAATAATACTCTTCTAGATATTATTCCTCTGAATGGGTGCTTCACTTGGACAAATAAGAGGCAAAATTTCCTACAAATTGTAGAAAGGTTAGATAGGTTTCTAATTCCCTCTAATTGGTCTTTGTCTAGTGCAATATTCTCCTCAAAAATATTAACATTTGTAGCCTCTGATCATTTTGCAATTTCCTTGGATTTGCCTAATAAACTCTCCAAACCTAGGTCTCATTCTTCCTTCAAATTTGATTCAATGTGGTTTAGACACCCAGATCGTATTGATCTAATTCATCAATGGTGGTGTCTAGCACCGTTTAGTGTAGGTTAAAGAATGTTTCAACTAAGTAAGAAACTAGAATACATAAAAATTCAAGTAAAAATTTGGAATCAACAAGTCTTCAAAAATATATTTGTGCAAAAAGATCTAGTTTATAAAATACTTGTAGCGGTCAATGAATCTATTATCTCTAGAGGCTTGGATTCCAATATTTTTAAAGAATGACATGAATTAAAATTAGAGTGGAAGGAATTGCTTTTGAGATAGGAGTCTTATTGGAGGAAAAAATCAAGAGAACTCTGGTTAAAAGATGGGGACAAGAATACAATTTTTTTTCATGCTTTAGCACAAATAAAAAAGCAAAGAATACATTAGTTTCAATATAGGATAGTGTAACTGGGGTCTTGCTAACAAGAGAAGAGGATATTCAAAATGAAGGCGTCAAGTTCTTTTCCTCTCTTCTCACCAGTAATCTTCAATTAAATGAGAATCTAATTAGAGATAGACAAGAACTTCTACAGGAAATTCCTTGTCTAGTATCAAATGAAGATAATAACAGATTAATTTCACCTTTTGAGTTAAATGAGGTTAAAGTTGCGGTTTTCTCAATGTCCCCAGATAAAGCTCTAGGGACTAATGGTTTTACAGTTTTATTCTTCCAAAAATGTTGGGATTTTGTGGGTTATGATATCTTCAATGCACTAGAAGAGTCAAGGAAGACAAGGGGAATGTTGAAAAAACTTAATGTTACTAATATAGCTATCATCCCCAAGATACCATCTCCATCCACCTTCTCTGATTTTAGGCCTATTTCTCTATGTAATACCATTTACAAGATCTTCACTAAGGAAATCTACCTCTGTTTGCACCCTCTCATCTCTAAGATTATTTCTGAAGAGCAAGGATGATTTGTACTTGGTAGGGAAATAGTTGAAGGAGCAATTGTAGCTCATGAGGTCCTTCATTCAATTATGGATAACAAGTTGTCATCTATGATCATAAAGTTAGATATGCAGAAGGCTTATGATAGATTTGATTTTCCTTTTCTCAAGGAGGTGCTTTTAAAATTTGGTTTTTTCAAAGAAATGGTGTAAATGGGTTTTGGCATGCATTACAGGTGCTAAATTCTTAGTGTTGATAAATGGGTCTGTTGTAGGCTTTTTCAGCTCTTCACAAGGTGTTCACTAGGGAGATCCCTTGTCTCCTTTTCTTTTCATAATACTAGAAGAAGCCTTGAGCAGATCACTTCTACATGCCCATCACTGAGGTTCTTTAAAGGGAATTTGTATTCCAAATCTTGATTTATCAGTAACCCACTCTCTTTTTACTGATGATACTTTGCTCTTTGGAAGTGCGACATTTTCAGAAGCCTTGCAAATAAAACAAATTTTAGACAGATATACAAGGGCTTTGGGTCAAAAGATAAATGGGAGTAAATCAAAATTATATGTATTCAATACCAAGCCTTTGGCCGAAAGAAGAATAGTGGATCTTTTGGGTTTTCAACAATCACATCTTCCTTGCAAATACTTGGGTATTCCATTTTTTGCAGGTAAAAACAGAGTGTCATTTTGGCAAAAGATCATTCAAACTATCCCATCAAGAATTTCATCTTGGAAAGGTAGATGGCTCGCTCTATCAGGCAGAACTTTTCCAGTAAATTTGGTGCTCTCTTCAATACCAAATTATTTCATGTCTGTATTGAAATCTCCAAAATCAATCATTTTTCAAATCCAAAAGTTGATTAGAAAATTTATTTGGTTTGGTAATCTGGATAGCAGTAGTAAAATACCTTTAGTCTCTCTACAGACCATGTGTTTGGAGAAATCAAAAGGAGGAGCTAGTTTACATGATCCACAACATAGAAATTTAGCTCTAGGATCCAAAATGGTATGGAGAATGTATTCAAAACCAGAGCTAAAGTGGTGTCACCTCATGCAAGCCAAGTATCTAGACAATTCAAGCCCATCTAGGATTATGACGGTGTTAAATCCACCTAAAGGATCTTCAATGTGGAATTTTTTAATTTCATACAAAAAGATTATTTTACCTTATCTCACTTGGGAAGTGAATAATGGTAACAATGTTTTATTCTGGAAGGACTCATGGAATGGATATCCAAAGATAAATAAAATTGTAAGTTGTGAGCAGGAGCATGCAATTATATCTCATAAAATGGGCGAGAAATTGAAAGATTATATTCAACAGGTAGATCCTATAATAGGTAAAGTAAGTTGGAAGGATCTTTCTGAAGTGGGTGTAAGCAATGTTGTCAAAGCATAGTTAAGTTCTATTCTTCAATCCAAGTTAGTTTATGTTTCTCAGAAAGTGGATAGACTCCTTTGGTCAAAAGAAAATTTAGGTTCCTATACTGTGAGTGAAGGTTATAAGTATATTATTCATAATCAGTCTAATTCAGTGAATCCAAGAGCTTATAAATTTTGTTAGAATGATAAAGTTCTACCTAAAACTGGTTGCTTTGCTTGGTTAGCAATAAAGCATAAAATAAAACAGGTGAAAAACTTGCAAAGCTGAAAATTGCCAATCCTTTTGACTGTGTACTTTGTCATCAGAATACTAAAAGTGTAGACCATTTATTCCTAACTTGTTCAGTGGCACAATCATGCTTGGAATTCATTTCATCAAAGATACAATGGCAATCCCCACTTCCTAACTCGATTTGGCATGTTTTTGAAAGTTGGCCCCAATTATACAAACATGCACTATTTGCATGTATTGGAGTATTATCCCATCCTCTATACTCTGGGCTATTTGGTGGGTGAGAAATAAATGTATCTTTAGAAAAGAAAATTTTAATTTGCAAATTATTTTGACCAATGTTGAGCTTTCTATTTCAAAGAGTGTGAACACTTATGTCTCTAAGTATAAACATGTGGGCTCAACATTCATAGATTGGGATTCTAAAATACTATTAGCTTGGCCTCTAATAAAGTTACCTTTCAAAGGTAGTTTTCATCAACCACAACAAAGGCTCAACAAAAGTTTAATTCATTGGATTCTTCCTCCTTTGGGGATATATAAAATCAATTTTGATGGGGCATCAAGAGGCAACCCATGTTCATCAGGTGCGGGTGTGGTTATTTGTAATCGGCAAGGATTGGTTCTTAGTGCAAAATCATATAAACTAGTAGTTGGCTCTAATAACTTAGCAGAAGCCCAAGCTTTACTCCAAGGAGTTAAATTGGCTATAAGTTGTAATATCTTAGTCATTCAATTCGAAGGGACTCCTTGGTAGTTATTAATGCTTGTAGCGATCGCAAGCAATCTAATTGGCAACTCTCTTATATCTTGAATCAAATCTGGTCTATGCTTGATAGGTTTGATTCATACGAACTGATTCATACTTATAGAGAAGGAAATGCAATGGTCGATTTCTTGGAAAATCATGGTTGTGATCAGTTGCAAGAAAGCCTTTCGCATGTGTTAGAAATTGGAAAAATAAATCCAGTTTTGGAAGTATTGCTTAAAAAGGAAGAATCATGTGTTATATAATGTTTGTTTTTTGTAAGTATCTAAAACAACTAATATGCACACTCAGGGATATCATTCATGTTTTCATGTGTACGAGTGTCAATTCAAGTAAAGGTGAAAAATATTTATAACAAATAGATCTTTAGTATAATCACACTTCAGGTACTTTTGCTAGTACCGTATATCAACATCAATCATATCTGTTGGCTGAACATTCACTAGGTTCTGGCATGATAAAATCAAGTGGTGGTGCGAAGAAATCCAAAAGTATAGGCACCTCACATTGCAACTCACACAGTCATGATGGAGAATTCGAGTGAGTACTTTAGCTAGCTTATTTTCGGTATGCACAGGTACAAAGGAAGGATTTTTCATAACATGTAATGCAATAATTACATGGAGGTGGGCGAAGTCCAAAAATGTTTGGCAGCTAAAATTTTTTTGGCTAAAATTTATGATAACTAATCCAAACTTGCATATGCCCATGTTATAGCTTCTTCCTAAAATTAGCTAGCTCGGGTATGTGTTTGTTTGTATGACACAAGGTGAAAGTAATTATATTTTGGTATGCTAAGCTTGTCCCAAATATTGAGGTGAAAAGATACCCATAGATTTGCATCGTCCATGCAAATTGATTATATCTTCTTTTTCAAGCTCATTTATGTGATCTCGACTACTCTCTTCTTCAAAACATAGACTAAATAGCTATGAAGATGTGAATTCATTCTAATCTAAGCATTGAGTTCATCTGATTGCATAGAGAACTTCAAAAGAAATGGAATTATTGCCAAGGAATTACATAGTCCCCTTTCAAGTTTGTGATTGGGAGCTGCCAATTGTGGAAGAATTCGAAGAACTGGAGCTGCGTTTGGTTTTTAAAGACCACTGTGAAACGTTTAAGAAGAATGTCAAAAGAATTTTGGGCTCGCATATAATAAGGCCATCAGTAAAGCGTGTAATCTACCCTTCCCAAATCCTGTCTATTTTCATTTCTAACATGATGGATTTGACACAAGATGTTGAGGCCATAGAAAAACGGGCAAGGAAGGTAGTAAATGAAGATTTCATGCAATGGGATCTCTTCAAAAAATCATGCCAGGCATATGATCTATGGAAAGGACAAGGGTATGTGGGGGATTTTTTCCCGCGACATTATCTCCTCAACCATCAGGCTTACCAGAAACTATTAATCTCCATTGTCAAGTCTTTGTCTCTGCAAGAGTGGACATTCATGTTGGTGACATTAAGAAAGTTTGCAAGAGATTTCGAAGGTGGGGTTGCTGAAAAAACAAGGGAAAAAGTGTACGCAATTATGGCCTTGTTAGCCCACGAACATGAGCCCCCGCAACCAACTGTCTTCGGCTGGAAATCAATTTAATCTTGGTTTGCATTTAGGTTCTCTTCATCTTCAACAAACCAGTGTTCCAGAATTTGAACAACCTATGGCTCAGGGTTTCTGGGTTAATCAGAATTTGGGTTCTCGGCAAACAACTCAACACGTAGGTGGCCAGTGGCAAGAAGCCCTACAAGTTGGTGTTCAAGGGCATGCATTTCTACTAGAGGGATATCAATGGCAAGTTGCTCCATGTGTAAGGAAACTTTTGACACAAGGTATTTGGAATAACCAGCATTTGGGTCTTCGGTAATCAACATAGCTTGAAGGTGGCCAATGGAAAGCAGCTACGCAAGAGGGTGCCCAATCATCGACAGTTAGAAACTGGGATGACCACCTTGAGTCATGCTATGTAATCAATCTAAATAAATTGCCTCATGATTTGAATGAAGAGTTGGGGAAGCATGGACAGGATATGTTACCTCGTGTAGCATAGGAATTACTGTAAGGTGAAGATGGAGAGGTGGTTTCTAACAAACAAAGGATGGCTAATACTCACAATAAGGGAGTCCAAAATCTTCCTATCTGGTCTACGGTTAACTAGCAGGAGGCTGAATCTACTGATTTCATGGAGATTGAATAGTAAATCTTGGTGTCATGCTTTTTATTTTTGTTGTTAGTTTATGTTTACTAGGCATAATGTTATTAGTAAAAGCCTGATTTTGGGAGTAATCGGTTTAAAGAAGTTTGATGTGCCTGATTTTGTGAACAATAGGCTAGATGCCTGGTTGTATTACAAGATTTTTTTGTGGTACAAGAAATTGGATAGGACCAATATGAACTTAATATAATATTTCACTATTAATAAATATATATAGGCATAATGCCTTTTGCCTAAAAAAGTAAATAATTAAAAATGTCCCTTTTTCTAAAATATTACATCATGCAAATAAATTTAAAGAAATATTTTCTAAATATATTCACATTGCATATACCTATATCTATATATATGTTTAAATGTAATTACATGTATATATATATATATATATAGAATTATAAAAATATTCCAATATATAAACATTTTATATCTTTTAAACTTATTTTTTTAAATATCGTTTTAATAAAACATATTAAACCCATATTTAATATTCAAATACCTTAATTATATATAAACAATATGTATTTGTATATAATATATACATTATATATATAAATATATATACAACATATATTACATACACATATAAAATTGTATTTTACATATAAATATATCAAAATCAGATGTTAATAAATAAATCCAAAATATAAAAAAAACAAACTTAACTCATTTAATATCCGTGGACGAATCTTATTGATTTCGTTGCATATATATATTAATGGTGAAATGAACAAGCCCCAATGCATTTGGGGAGGCGCCAACCCATATGGGAGAGGCTGTGCTGCTCCAAAGGCAACGCTCCCTCCACTTCGTGGAGGGCGCTATCCTTTGGACAACTGCACCCTCCCCTTTGTGGAGGCGGTGGGGGGGGAATACATATCCCCACCCAACTTGTATTCTAAACCTTCCACACCGCATAAAACAAAATTCTGGAAAACCCAACACAAAATCGTTGTACGAATGACTAAGGAAATAAAAATATATTTTACAGAGATTTTAATATCTCAAGCATCAATATATATATATATATATATATAATTTCAAAAAAATAATTAAATAGGAAAGATTTTTTTGAAACAACCATCTACAGGAAAAGTTATACAAATTTCTTGAAAACCCCCAATTTCACAGAAGATTTCTATAACCCAAATTTCCTCAGAAAATTTTGAGTATCTCTACTGTTTCCACTAGAACTTTCTATTGTTTAAAATTAGTTCCCTACAGAGGCTTTCAAGAATTTTCTACACATAAGCTTTCAACAAATTTTCTACACAAAAGCTTTCAATAATTTTCTACAGAGAAGCTCTCAATAAATTTTATAAATCTTATAATGTTTTCCTCTGGGTTTTTCCACGACAAATCTACAAATACAGAAGCCTTACAATTTTATTTTTTTTAAACAACTAAAAGCTTCAACTAAAAATACAAAATCTTCTTACATAGGCAATCTTTCAATTTATTTTTTATCAATTTAAACAAAGCTTCTATAGAATTGAATTTTGTAGAGACAAACTTTCTAAATCAACTAAATAAATTAAACAATAAAAGAACTTGTTTTCTTGAAGCTTGAAGATGAAGGTTGGAGCTGATGGGACTTTTAAAAATTTGGTCAAAATTTTGTTTGGTTTTGGGCATGTTTGTTCATCTTTGGTAAATGGGGGGTCTAATGTTCAGGGTTTAGGGTTTTGTTAACCATATTAAAATTGATTTTACTAATTAAACCCTTACATTATATTTTTGTATTGACCTATTATTGGGGGTTACCGGTCTCTTATTTCATCTGACTAAGCCTTGTATTTCATACTGTTATCGACCCCTTCACCTGACCTATTGATCCTTTCTTTCCATTCGGGTATTATTATTATTTTGCCTAAAATGGGTGGTTTTTCTCTATGTTTAGACTTGGGCCTAAAAATTTACACCTTTAAGGGTTTTCTTTTCCCATTTTCCTAGTCGGCCCCACTATCATAAATCACTTTTCCATATGCAGTTTGCCAAGCCGTCGGATCACGGGGTTCAGATCTGGACCATTCCTCATAGACCTCACAAGGTTTCCTACTGACGTCACTAAAGTGGTGCGAGGTATGCGAGGTGCCACCATCTATCAAGTACAGTGGGATGTGGCCTGTGTAGATGCACTAATAGTGACAAGTGGATGTCATTTCAATGGTGCATGTTTAATGACAGGGATTAATGATGACTATCCCTCATAGGCCTCGCACAATCATATTAATATTCTCAAAAATACTGTGAGGTGTGCAAGCTGGTGACACGTTGCTTGGCTCCACGGTACAAGGTGGCTAGATGGGGCCTACTGCTCGGTCGTGGGTTTCTAACTACGAGGGGTGTGATTGGCTGTTGGGTTTCCCAAGTGGTGATGTGGATTCTTCAATGATCTTTGACTCGATCTGAGTCGTATGACATGCTAGGTCTTTAGACATTGACGATTTGAATTCAAAAATTACAATTCACCCATGTGAGGATTATTTGTGCTCTACAATTTATTCTCATTAATGGCACAGGTCTTTCAGTGGATCTCATCCTGATTTCCTTGCGTGCGAGCGGTATCCACCTAATAATGAAATGATGGGTTGTACACCATTTTCCATGAGCTCAGAATGATTTTGTGGTGGCAATGTCATCCACTAATCGCTCGCTTTCTCATACTACAATTTGAGCAATTAATGTTCCCTACATTGGCTTGCTTGATAAATGCTCGCTAATTTGCTCAATAGTATCATTGCATTTTGAGTTTGTTTGTATGTAGGTGATAGATTTTCTCACTGAGTTTGAGTTCATAAATTCAATGGATAAGTCAGTATTATGACGAAGCACCAGGATGGGTGCATTGAATTTATGACAGAAGGAGAAACAAATTGTTCATGTTACTTCTGGGATAGTTGCAAAAAGAGTGGATAAGAGGTCTGGAAGTTGCACGTCACCCATTGAACTCTCTTTGGGCTCTGGTGGTGAAGGGTCTAAAACTGATTCAGACTACTGTAGTTACGTCGTGGCCATGACTGAGCTTGTGGGAGTGGATGAGGAGGTCCTCGTAGTTTCTCCAATTTTTGCAATAGCACCATGTGATTTTGTTGGGCCTTGTATTGGTAAAAGCAAGGGTAAGGAAATGGTCTCGCTTAATACTGAAGTGAGAACCAAGAGCGGTCACATGTATCAGGGTTGCATGGTTACTTGGGGTGTGGGGAAATGATTGGTGTTGTTTCATCAATTTGGGGCTGATGTAGATGTGCACATGGGTGGCACAGTGTTTTTTGTCCTTTTCGTTTGGTTATGGGGGTGTAACCATTTTTTATTCCTCTATGCGTATTATAGTTATTTCTGATGATGAGGAGTTTTTGAAATGAATTTGAATTTCATTTGGTTAGGATGAAATTCATTTTGAAATGAACAATGGAGCTTGATGCTTGTTGCTCTCCTATTCTATAAAGGATATTTCATGGCTCATTATTGGGGTCAGATGTTTTTATCCTGAGGCTTGGGCTATGTACAGTTAAAATTATATTATTGTATCTGGAGGGTTCTAGCTAGGAAATCATTCCAGGTCGGGTATTGTATAAGATAAGCATGCTATACTTTTGTAATGACTGATATCAATAAATCTAAAAAAATAATTAAGACAATTGCTCTCATGTGTACATATCATGGATTATGAATGGATTTATCAATGGTTTCTTCATTCAGCTTCAATGGTATATTTGGATGTGTAATTCGGTTTCCTGCTTTAACTTAATGAGTTAATCAAATGCTTGAAAAGGAGTTATAGGTGTGTGATAATGTGCTTAGGATTTACTAAGGAGTACTATTTTAAATACTAGAAAATCTCATAATGTAAAGCATTATAATGATAAGCTCAATAATATCAGGGTTATGTTTTGTGTGACTCCCGCCCGGTTGGATAAGGCACTGGGTAGTTCATTCAAGATCCCTTTTTAGAAGTACAAGATGATAGCTCTAAGTGTAAAGGTTCAAGATCTAATCATTTAAAAATCAAATTCCATCTCTCTTGAGATACAAATCTTATACTAAATCTACTTTCCTAGCTTTAGATAGTTGTTCTTATTCTTTGGTTTGCCAAAACCCGGATAATGTTGTCTAGTTGCATTGATAGGAATATATCTGTGTATAGAAGTGTTCGTGAGGCATAAAGCATGATTATGAACACATATAGGAACACCCTTTTTGGTTTCACAGAGCCAAAAGTGTAGGAGATCTCAGTCTTTGACTGAATCTCGTCAGTTGGCCACTAAATTTGTGAATTCTTGAATATAGAGGTTGGCAACCCCTTAGAGAATTACAAATCCTTAGTGGGAAAATTAAAATACCAACAAGAGCAGAGCCTCACCTTCAGGGAAAACTTTAGTGGTGAATCTTCGCCAATTGGCAAATAATAGAAATCGAGACCTCCAAAAATGGTGAATAGTGCAAGCTAAAAAGGAGACTGAATCGCCAGGCTTTTACAAAAAAATAATTTTTTCTCAATTAATTCGCCATGTAAACGATGCATCATTGGAAATTATTCACCAATAGTTTACACCATAATTAAAAATATTAATTATATTTGCTAGTAATATTATATTCCTCTGATCAATTTTGGGGTGATATCGCCATTAATAATAAAATACTATTTAATTTTAAGGATACTTTAGCGGCTTAGCCTTGAATATGTATTTTTTCTATTGCCATTGATTAGATTTTTAATCGGATGGCTGTGATTTGATTCCACAACCTAATATGCATGTGCCTTTTAAAAGGCTTGCTAAGACCTGAAATTTGTTTTGGGCCACATGATTAAATCTAATTGTGTGGTCCAAAACAAATTTTGGGCCTCAGCAAGCCTTTTAAAAGGCACATGTTTATTAGGCCACGGAATCACCTCACAGCCATCCGATTAAAAAGCTAATCGATGGTAACTTTTTCAGTATTCATTCAGTCTTAATTTTAAAGTGACATTTTTAAAAAACGTTTAATCTGTGTGTACTCCAATGCATTTTCGAAGGTGAATTTATGCTTGGTGGCGAGGAGCACGTCGGGGCCGCTATCCTCAGACCTCGCGAGGGGGCTTTGCCCCCTCAGCCCCCACAAGGGAGCTCTGCCCCCTTAACCTCACCGGTGGTTGCCACCCCTAGGCCCCTACAATATTACAAAAAATATATATATATGGGGGAACTACAACAATCAACTATGCAAAATTTTAAAGGAGAGATTAGCCATTGTAATTAATCTTTTTAGTGATTATTCACTAGGATTCGCCAATGTCATTATTATTTTTACCAATTATTCATTAAGATTCGCCAAGATTTTACAATTGTTTTTAATAATGTGTATAGATTCACTAGGGAAATTAATATTTTTTCAAAAAAAGAGGAAGGATTCACCAGGATTTTACACCTTCGCCGAGTGGGGGGGGTTCTTAAAGTTATCCCTGCTCACCTTCAGAATTGAATTTCCAAAGCCTTTTCTAAAATCACCAGTTCTAGAAAGATGCAAAAATACAGAACCCTCAATCTTTCCCGAGAACCTCTTTTCAATTTTCAGAAAAACAATTTTCTAAAAAATATCCCTCTTGCCATCTCTGTGAAGTAACTTCTTACCTCACTCAATTATGGAAAATATTCTCTTCGAGAATAATTTCTCAACAAGAGTGATTAATCAATTCTCCTCACACACATGTCAAATTAAAAATATCTTTTCAACAACCACATATATTTCCTTTAAAACATTTACAAGTCATTTTTACCTTTTAATAATTTCAAATCACAATTTAGTTTCTAATTAAATGTAATCAATTAATCTATTTGCTTAATACATAAATTTAATCAATTAATTTATTTACTTAATAAAATAAATTTGATCCCAAGGATTAAATTACTTTACTAAATAAATTAAATTTAATTAATTAAATTAAATATAAAGCTTCCAACAATATTATCTAAAATTAATCAAATAAATACCAACATCATTTAATGCATAATTTAACATTTATTTCCATAACATAAACCTTGCAAAAATAAATAGCAATAAACAAGGAAAAATAAGACACATCAAACATGGACTGATGACACACTATAGCTAGGGTGTAGACATGACACAGGTAACCTAGCTACTATCTCCCAATCAACATATCGTTGGGTCGACATGCTCAAACCTGTGAAGCCAAGTGGAGTCGATGTGGTGTACCTGCAAACCTATAACCAAAGCATCAATAACACATGTATATAAAATCATCATAAAACACACCATGAAGAGGAAATTGTGGAATCACAGGGCGCTCGCAAGCGACTGATGCAATACCATCCCCTTCATCAATACAGTATCACCAAACTGACAATTCCATCATTAATAAATATCATGAGCAATAATCATGTTATAATAAACCAACATTATTCTTAATCAAAGCATGTCAAGTATAACATCAAGGAAAGTACATCTCATCACACACATAGTCCATGTCGCTCTATAAGAAATGATAAAATAATAAAGCATCATAATCTAACATAAGAGTAAAACAGAGGGGTGTTACAATTTTTATCTTATTCCTTTAGTGTTTAGTTCAAATGCAATATGTTATAGTGCAGTTCATTGATTGTGTATCTTTTTTTTTGTTTAATGCTAGTTATGAAAACATCACATTTTTCTTTCAAACAAACTTCAAACATTGAAACCTTTCATATGAATCATTTATGCAAAACATATTAACCTGAGTTGTGAACGCTTCCAGCTTCATTGTTTGAGTTATTTTTGTGAGTTTTAAAAGTAGATGCAAGTCATTTTTAGTTGGTGAATCGCCCCTTAGTATAGCTTTCAGTTTCTACAACATCCTTCTTTCCCTTTTCCCATCAAAATCAGTAGTTCTTAAAGATACATTCAAAGGGAGTCGACCCATAATCTGGAGGTCTACTCTCACCATAGGATACCCATAGCCTGAGAGTATTCCCCTGTTGCATGGGATTAAAGAGTTTTCAACTTGTTATTGGGTGCAAATCCCTATGAAAACATTTTTTGGCACGTCTGGTGGGACATTGAGCTAATTTTCAGTTCAAAAGAGCTACATTTTGCTATTGTTTTGGTGTGAGTAGCAATATTTCAGCCTTCAAGAAGGAAATTTTTCACACTTGGTGACTCTAAAGCTTTGGTTTCAATAGTTCCAGTGATTAAGCATATGAGAAATTATCAAACCAGACAAAGTGTAGACCTTGTTGAGCATTTTGAGCCACCATCAAGAAGTGTTAAGGTAGTTAAGAAGGCTAATAATCTAGTTTCAACCTATAGCAATCCTTTTTTTTCAATATATGTAGCTCAGATACTAGAAAATTCCACTATTCCTAGTATTTATAATCCTTCAAGAGTCACTATGGCTCATAATCCACCACTTAGGAATCAACCCTTTGTTTCTTTTGATCAAGGAATTCCCTTGAATCTTTCCCAACATAATGATATACCAGCAACAACTCTTAAGAGTCTACCCTTTTTCACTCGAGAGGATCATACAACTTCCATAGAACATATTAGATATGTGGCCTTGTTGTGTGGGTTGCATCATATTATCGAGCAAAATGTTATAGTGAGGCTCTCGGCTGCTTCTCTCAAGGATAAAGGCCTCCAATGGTTTGGAGGCCTTGTTATTAATTCAATTGCGACATGGGATTGACTAGGAGAGCAGCTAAATAATAAATTTAAGGACAAGTCAGATCATCTTTCACTGGTGGAGCAGCTCACTACCATCAAAAGAGCTCCACATGAACATTTGTTGGACTTCAATTATCGCTTCAAGAAGAGCTAGAATAGAATTCCAGCCTCAGTAAAGCCTTCTAATGATTATGCATTTTTATTTTATCTGAAAGCTTTGAATAGGTATATTTCACTTATGATATAGTTTATGGGTGGGAATACATTACCAATAGAATTTGATGTTGCTATAAGGTCTGAGAACAGTTTAATTTAGGCTAGAAAGATAGCACCTATGCCTCTAATACCATATTTTGTTGAGGTACAACCAACTGTCCTTGTAATACCACCCACTATAGTTGGTGTCCCTTCATTTCTAGCATTTAATAGCCAAGTTTCAGCTCAAGAGAATGTCGTCTCAAGCCAATTCCAAGAGCTAATAATTATTAAGGAGAAAAATGATAATATACAAAAGACTTTGCAAACTCTTGGTAATGAATTATTCAATATCAAAAAGAAGCATTATCAACCTCCTTACCAAGCTCCATACCAAGCTAACCCTCAAGTACAAATGATGAATTTCAATCAAAGGCCTTTCCAACCCTACAACCCCAATACACCTAGCTCTTCTAGGGAGGTGGTATTGGTTCAAAACAACATGGCAGCTGATTATGAGTGATGTTTTCCTTGTAATCAACCACATAACCAATCCACTTGTTCCAATGGCATATTGAATCAAGATTTAATGGTGCAGAATAGTGTCATTGTTCCAAGAGATTCATCACAAGAGGTTCATGAACAACAGTCTACTCATATGGAACAAGGAAATCTGGATGTCACCTTGTTGAATTGGCAAGGTGAGGAGTTTTGTGGGGTCAATAATTCACATAATCAGTCAAATGCTCCTATAGCAGCCAATACAAGGTCTAAGAAAAGGGTTGTGGACTTGGGACAATAGGCTGATGAGGACAAAAATCAGCCATCTACTAGTTCACAAGGCCAAGTGAGGCCCTCTTCTTCACAGAACATTCAAGTTCTACTAAGAGCTCAACCTGTGGTTGGCAAAGATTAGCCTAAGGCACCAATTCAACCAGCACAAGTACAAGGGAATTTTTTTGTTCCTAAAGGACAATAGAAGGTTAGTACTAGTGGTTTCAATATTTTAGATCATATGAAGAAAACACATGTTAATGTTTCTATGTTGGATTCTTTAGCTCTTCCTAGACAAAAAGATTTGTTACATGAGGCATTGTC
The DNA here is from genome assembly GCA_007115665.2 of Sequoiadendron giganteum. NCBI lineage: Eukaryota > Viridiplantae > Streptophyta > Pinopsida > Cupressales > Cupressaceae > Sequoiadendron > Sequoiadendron giganteum. The sequence continues at coordinate 581,952,679 of CM021101.1, forward strand.
AAAGTTTTCTTTGTTAAAGTAGGTGTCTAACCAACAATCCTCTAGGGTTGTACTTGCTAGTGATTCAAGAGAGAAGAGAGAAAAAACTACCAATGTAGCCAATCCACCCCCCATTTTATGTAACTTTAATTGTTGGCTAGCATTTAGTGCATAATTGTATGATTGATTCAAGTGCTAGCATTTCTGTAATGCCCAAACGAGTTGTTGATATGCTGGTAGTTAAGTATGAACCATTAGAAAAGGGGGTAGTCTAACTAGATGGTACTGTTGTTAATAAAATAGGAGTTATCAAGAATTTGAGTCTCACCTTACACACATGTCCACAATTCTCTTTACCTCATGACATTTATGTCATAAAGTTTCCCCCTTATTTTTCCATATGTTTATCAAGAGACTTCACTACTAAAATTGGAGGATACTTGTCTTCAAATTGCTCACATATGCTCTTTAGGACTAGGTATGGCACCAAGGTCACTATCAAATCAGAACTTGTCTCTAAATACCACATTGAACCCTACAATCCAAGTGTTATCAATGCATCAATTGCTAGTAACTGCACTCTTTTTGATAGTTAAGAGGTTCCTACAACCAATGAGACAAAAAAATAGATTGAGGATATCCATGATGTCCATCTAGATGAGTGGGCAGCTGGAAATGTTCATAAAGGTAATGAACAACATGAAGAGGTAGACTCGGGAATTTATTTGATGCATGAATCTGATTCTATCATGACTAATCTTGAGAAAAGTGTTGAACAACAATCCAATCAACAAGAAAATCAAGTATGGAAGCTATTTTTTTGATGGTTCAAGGAGTAGGAATGGTATTGGAGGAGGTTGCATGCTCATTTCCCCTAATCGTGAGAAGTATTATTCTATGTATAGGTTCACATTCAGCTGCACTAATAATACAACTAAGTATGAAGCTCTAATTCATGGTCTCCAATGGGAAAAAAGGAGAGGTATTTGTTGTTTACAAGTTTTTGGTGATTCAGAATTGATTGTTAATCAAGTAAGAGGTCTCCATACTACTAAAAATGATCTTTTGAAGTCTTATAACCATAGAGTATGGGATCTTATTGAATATTTTCAAGCTTTTAATTTGTTGTCCATACCTAGAGGTGAAAATAAACATGTTGATAGACTAATAGCCATAGGAGCTCAATATGATATTCCTAGTGACATCAGCAATACTAAAGAACAATAGTATGTAAAAGTGATTGTTAGATCTTCTATTCCTAACAATAATGAGCATTGCAATGTCTTTGACAGTGATCAACAAATCATAAACTTCTTGAGAGAAGAGGAAAAAATTTCTAATGATAATCAAGAGAAATTCAGACAACAGTATGAAGATCAAATCATATAGCTAAAAACAAACAAATTACCCAAAGGCTTGGTGACATTGAAGTCAATTTTCAATGTTGATGACCAACTAAGATGAAAAATCCAGCTTTCACATCAAAGAGGATCATTATTAGAGTATTGATATCTTCAAGGATAAGCTCTTGAATCTTGGCAAGGTATGCACATTAGAAGAGAGGAATGAATTTGTTTTAATTTTTCAAGTGCTCAATGACATTTTTGCATGGGAATATTCAGATTTGAAGGGTTTTGATCCTACTATTTCCCAGCATACCATTGAACTTGAGCCTAATGCCAAACCTATAAGACAAAAACAACCACTTAACCCCAAGATTGAGCCCCTCATGATCAAATAGTTGAATAAACTCATTGAGGGAAGTATAATATTTCCAATCAAACATACCTCTTCGATATCCAATCTTGTTCCAGTGAGGAAGAAAAATGGTGAAATCAGACTTTTTGTTGATTTCAGAGACCTTAATAGAACCTCCCTGAAAGATCATCACCCATTACCTTCTATGGAACAAATCCTTCAAGTTGTTTCAGGTTCTGAGAGGTTTTCTTTATTAGAGGGCTTCTCGGAATATAATCAATTTATGATTAAGAAAGAGGATTAGTTTAAAACAACATTTACAACTAAATGGGACACACACAATGGCTTGAAAGAAAATGCCATTTGGTTTTTCAAATGCTAGAGCCACTTTTCAGAAAGCTATTGACATGGATTTCAAAGGTTTGATGTATAAGTTATACTAGTTTATTTGGATGACATAACTGTTTTCTCAAAAATCCTAATGAACACTTGGCTCACTTGAAAAAGATATTTGAAAGGTGTAGAGAGTTTGGTATATCTCTCAACCCAAAGAAGTTTGTGTTTTCTATCCATGAAGCTAAGTTGTGATATATTGTATCAAAACATGGCATCACCATTGATCCGAAAAGAGTAAGTGCAATCCTTTCTCTTCCTTTACCAGCACACAAAAAGGGTCTGCAAAGTTTCTTGGGTAGAAACAACTTTGTTAGAAGATTTATTCCAGATTTTGTTGAGTTATTAACACCTCTTAATTCAATGTTAAGGAAAAATGTTTCTTTCAGCTGAACCAAAGAAGGAAAAAGGAGTTTTGAGCTTATTAAATAAGCACTTGCAGCTGCTCTTACTTTGTTAAACCCATATTTTTCAAAATATTTTATATTGCATTCATATGGGAACATTGATAGTATACAAGCTATGCTAGTTTAGGAGAATGATCATGGTTTAGAGTAGCCTTTAGCCTTTTTTAGTCAAGGTCTCAAAGATTGTGAACTTAAGTATTCTTTTGTTGAAAATCATGTAGTTTTTGTTATTAGAAGTTTGAAAAAGTTTAGACACATGCTTTCTAACAATAAGATTAACTTGTTGGTTGCCCACCCTTTAGTTAAAGAATGTTTGTTGAGTAAGGACTTGGATGGTAAAAGATCTGGCTGGGTGACTAAGGTGATAGAATATGGCATTGAAATAAAAGTCACCAAGCTGATAAGAGGCAAGGGTTTATGTGAACAACTTGTGGGTAACTGTAACAACATTACAAAAGAAGAAGAGGACAATGTCCTTGCTCTTCAAGATCAAGAACAAGTAGCTATACCTATTTCTTCTACAAGTTGGGTACAAGATATGATTCATTTCTTGGTAGCTGGTGAGTGTACTCCTAGTTTGAGTAAATAAAATAGAAGGTACTATAGGTTGTAGTCTATACTTTATGTACTTTTAAATGGTTTTATTTTTAGAAAATATTTATATGATGTTCTGTTAAGATGCATAGAGGCTGATCAAGTTGATAGAGTTTTATATGAGTTTCATGAAGGATCAACTGGAGGAAATTTCTCACCAAGAGCTGCAACTCTCAATATAATGAAAGGAGGCTACTACTGGCCTAGTTTATTCAAGGATGTATTGTTTGGTGTTTCTACATGGCAACAACATCAGAAAAAATAAAAGTTATCCTATCTCTCTTGAAAGTTTGATCTCTATGAACAAAGAGATAACCCCAAGGTCTCACGAGTGTCGGGTCATGAAAATGCAATAGAACAAACTCAGTATAAAATGTGAAAATGCTGGTAATCACAAGGGGCCTTACGAACAAATGTTGGAAGCTCTAAACTCATCAGATTTTAAGATATGGTGATGCTCAAATTTCTAGTTCTAACCAAATAATTAAAGAAACAACAAAAGATGAGGGTTTCAGAAGTCCTAGCATTAACACTAGTTCTAAGATTAACCGTGCAAATGATGAAATACTTGGAATGGACCAATCCCTTAAACTAATTTCTATTCTACCTAGGCTATACTTGCAATCTTCTAAGGTGTTAAAGATTTTCAAACTATGGGCAGTCATTCAATAAAACTAGATGAATGTCTACATTTGAACTAAGCACATGAGTATTAGGTATAGGTTGACCTCGCACAGCATTCCCATAATCAAGAAGCTTCCCAAAGTATGAACCAGGGATTGCTACAACACTCCAAGCATTAAATCACAAGCATTACTAATTAAACCTAAGATATATTCAAACATTTCCAAGCGATTTAGAAGATAGAACAAGAACCATGCAAGATTATTCAATGCAATGAAGGCACAAGTCATAGCACAATATCCACACTTTGTATTAAATCATCATATTAGCAACAATTATGGTATGTTAGAGAACTTGCTTGAAATGTAAAACTAACTTCTAATCTTCTAACATGCTATTCTACTGCTAAATCTACTACTTACAAGTCTTCTGGCTTAGTCAGCCAATATGAACAGAACAAATGAGGCCAAAGGCCATACTTATAGAAACATGCCCGTGTGAACTAGAGCTAGGGTTATGAAGAAGGTTGACCATGAACCAAATCAACCCCAATAGCCTGCAATAACTCGTTGACTAGCATTGAATGCACTAGGAGCCCCTTCAGATTGATCTGGGATCACATAAAGTTACGGTACATCACCTCGAGCCACGCCCACCATTAATGCTCCACCCGTGCAAACAACAATGCGTGCGAACACTAGCATGAATATGAGCTACCAATCAGACCCGAGCTAGGAAAATGAATGGCTCAGATCGAATCAAACTAGGTTGAGCCACTTTAGATCATGTCTACCCACCATTAATGGCCACCAAATGCATCGACCTTGCGTGTGGGGATGGTTTTTGTCTGACAGTAGCCGCAAAGCACTCGACCACACCTACAGATCTCACCAAACCTTCAAAGTACACCCATTCTTCCTTCAACCCCAACAATAACCACCAACTCGATCCAACCTACATTCAAATGGGCCACCATTAATGCTCAATACATCATCAAAATCCAAGTTGATTCATTAGAGTTCCCAAGGAAATAAAATCATGCACAAACCCAGGCAGAAGCGGAACCAAAGATAGGCGGAGGCAAAACCACTAGCAAAACAGGAACAAAGACACAAAATAGTTGGAGGTAGAAACAGAACCAACCCCAGCGAAGGCGAAGATGGAACCAAGATGGGAAAGGAAGGAAAATAGGTGGAAGTGGAAATGGAACCAACACTGACGAAGGCAAAGGCGAAAATGGAACCAAGACAAGACCAAAAGGAAAAAAAGTGGAAGCGAGGGCGGAAATGGAATGGGAACCAAACTGTGAACTTTGTGAAAGTTCATAATTCAATTCCATTTCGGTCCCACCTCTATAAAAAATGAAAGAAAAGGAAAACCAAGAAAAACCTAATGGAGGAAACCAACCCTTAGGCCGAAAATGGGAAAAGCAATGAAGAAAAGAAAAGGTGGGGAGCAGAGCCGGAATGAGAATGAGAAAGGGAAAGGAACCATGAACTTTGCGAAAGTTCAGAGTTCAGTTCCATCCCAATTCCACCTCTGAAAAACGAAGGAAAAAATGAAGCGAAGAAAACCTAAGGGAGGAAAACCAACCTGAAGGCCAAAGACAAACAAAACAATAGGAAAAACAAGAACGCGGGAGGTGGAGCTGGAATGGGAACGAAAACTGAATAGGGAACTTTACCAAAGTTTAGTTCCATCCCGGTTCCGCCTCTGGTAGAACAAAAGGAACAAGGCAAACAAAGGATAAACTAAGGGAGGAAACCAACCCTTAGGACCCAAACAAAAACACCAAGGGAAAAAATAGAAGGCAAAAGAAGACCACCCCAGAGAGGACAACCGCAAGACTCCAAAACCACCAGGAACTCAACACAAAGGCACCCACAACCAAGGAAAGCACTAAAGACCAAAATGCAAAGATTTTCAAAGATAAGCACAAAAGAGGGGGAAAGCCACATAAACAGGCCAAAAGGGCAGGCCAAGAGAGGGTCCCCATTTTCAGTGGGGTGTGTATGCAAAATTGCACAACAAGATGCACATTCATGGGTGAGAAAATGTAAGGAGTGTGCAATATTTGTAGGAAAAGAAAAGTTGGCAACCCTCCCTTTATAGCCAATTCAAGTTGAAAAAACCTTTATGAAGTGGGTTTGGATTTCATTAGAGGCATAAATACACCTTCAAGTGCTAGCCACAAGTGGGTTCTCTCAGCCATTGACTACTTCTCAAAATGGACAAAAGTTGTGGCACTTAAGGAGGCTAATGAGATAGTTGTTCTAAACTTTTATGAGGGGTTGATAACAAGGTTTGGAGTTCCTGAATCAATAGTTTCAGATAATGCACTTTCTTTCATAGGAACTATAATATCCGATTGGGCTGTTAGAAATGGTGTTTATCTAAATACATCTTATAATTACTATCCTCAAGGAAATAGACAATTTGAGTCCATAAATAAGAACCTTCTCATGATTATCAAAAGAACTATGGAAGGAAATCAGAGAGCTTGGCATACCAAGTTGAAATCATCCTTGTGGTCTAATAGAATTTCTCCAAAGAGGTCAATAGAACTATCACCATACATGCGTGTGTATGGGAAGGAGGAAAGGATACCTATATCCCTTGAACTTCCTGCCCTTGATCTAGTCAATCAGCTTGATTGAAGAGGAACCTATGACAACAAGATTGGTTCAATTAGTTGAGCTAGAAGAGACTAGAGGTGAAGCAATGAGGAAGATAGAGAAACACCAAGCTCAAATGAAGAGTTAATGTGATAAGAAGACATCCCCAATAATATTCAAGGAAGGTGATATAGTGTTGAAGTGGGATGAACTTACAAGAAAACTTGGAAAGCATTCTAAGTTTGATGCATTTTAGAGCAGCCCTTACATTATTTCTGAGTGTAAACAACATAATTCCTTCCAATTGTCTAAATTGGATGGTGACATGGAGCCAATCCCAATGAATGAGATTCACTTCAAGCATTTCTTCTGAGGTATGATCTGAATCTGTACATATTTGAGTAGGTTGTAGGTGTCAAATAAGTGTTGTTGCACATAGTTTAAATACATTTTTCTTTCCCTGAGTGTTGTTTTGCATAGTTGATTAGTTTGCTCTGAATTTTGGTGGGGGGGGAATAAGAAAGTGCTTTATTGTCACTCATTATAGTTCAATTAAATAGGTATTCCTCACTCATAAAAGAGAATTGAAGTTCAATGTCATGAACAAAAAATATTTACTCAATGGAGCTATAATGAGTTGAAGTAGTGTAAAAATGAGTCACAATAGTGTGAAGGACTCTTTACCAAGATTTATAAGTCAAGAGGACAAAAATGGATTCCATGCCCAATGGATAAGCAAGGAAACTGGTCTTATTTGTTTAAGCAGGAAAACACCCCTAGGAGGTCACCAAAAATGTTACTAATTTTTAGCTTCCCGCTTAAATTAGTGAAGTTTTAATGAGCAATTATTTGGTGGGATATGAATTTTTGATGTATAGACAACCCAAACAACATCTGCTTTTTGAATGAAGGATTTTAAAGAATTGGTTTATCATAATTATGCAACAGTTTGAGTAAAACTTTTGAACAATCTAGACAAATCTACAAAACAGATTCCATTAAGAAAGTAGACATTCAAAGGATGTTTTTCTGAAGCTAAAATATTTTCTGTAGTTTGTGTTATTGTTGTTTATCAGAAAAAGAAAAGTCAATTCTAAAACAGGGTATGTCAAAATTTTCATTTCATCTTGGTTACAAAAAATAAGCTTTAAACAGTTTTATTTAGTTATATCATATTATGTAATTGAAAACAAGTTCAAATGAAGATATACAAGTCATTACATGATATGAAGTAGCTAATTTATTAAAAGCAATGTTTATGTAATCCCACACAACCCGTGGGAGTAATTGTTCTATCAAATATAAAATAGCAAGTAATTACAAGGAAAAGAGGAAGCATAAAATCATATATGGGACCCCTCATTTTCTGGTGAATGATGAATCCCATTGTTGGAGGTTGTCCCAACTTTTTTGGGGTTGTCCAACTGCTGCTCCAAGGAAGAAATATGCAAGGATAAGAGGTGTTAGAGCTTGGGGTTCCATACAAATCTCATGCATTTCTAATCAAGCAAGTACTTGTTACTGTATAACTAGTCAGAAAAAGAAAAATGAACACTTGAATCCAAAAGAAATCATCAAGAAGAACATACTAGATTCACTATTTCTATCTAACTTTTTTGCTCCTTGTGCAAATATAGCTCAAATCTTTGTTATGGTTTCATCTATTTACAACATGTGGGATAAAATGTGGCTCCCACAAGGGTTGAACCCAACATGATTCCCCTTAAATTTAATAGGGGTTGAGAGAGGAAATATTTACAATGCTCAATGAAAACATTCAATGATGGAGATCAGTTACATCCAAGTGAGTTGCAATAGTGCAAATGTGATAAAGAAATTTGCAAGATCATATTTTCAAGGAGGATTACTACTTCATCAAAACCCATAGGACTCAAAAGTTTGAAGAAAGCATTATTCACAAAGTCATAGTGAAAATCCTAGCCTATTTTGATTACATGACACTATCAATGACAACAATTCATCTTGATGAAAGTAGTATATAGTGTAAATGGTGATTGTAAGATGTTTCTAGAGTTTGACAGTCCAAGGAGAAACAATGATGTACATGTTTTAGAGCAGAAAAGAATGCAATGTTGCAGTCTTATGTCAAGTGCAATAACAGTGGAATTAAATGCAATGACAAGATTAGTGTAAGGGAGATTCCTAAACAATGAACAAAATTTTCAAAGATAAACCACAATCCTAATATTTCTAAGATGCAAGAAATGAAGTACCATTGTTGTTATAGTACAAGGATGGTGGAAATTACATTGAAAATAAAGCCTGAGGCAAAGCAGTGATTTTCATTGTTCAAAATAATGTGAAAATAAAGGACTGTAAACAAAAGCACAGAGGATGTACAATATACAAAACATTCATCTTAAGAAGTAAATAACAGTGACAACCATATGAAGCTATGAAGAAAGAATGGAAATGAAGGCACATAGTATATTCTTTAAGGAAAACAAATTCATAATAGAATAGAGCGTAATTTCTGAGGACAAAAAATGTTAAGTTTCACTTGCATTCATGAAAGAAAATAGAATCATGTGGTTCTTCTGATTAATGAGCAATAATTTTTTATTTTTACTTTACTATGGAGCTAGGAATACATTCTTTCAAAAGAAAATAATTAATTGCTTTAATGGATCCAAGGTACTAAATGGAGGAAACATACAAGTTACCTTTGCAGGTGGAGGAATTGATAGAGATTTATTTCAGTAGAACAAAGAGTATAATGGAAATAACAAGGGAGTTCATGAAATAATAATAAGCAAGGCCTAGTTGGTGTTCTCAAGTCATGGCCTAGGAGAGGTGATCTTCATAAAAGGCACAAACCCACTTGGGGTTTCTTTTTAAAGTTCAAATTACAAAGGTTTCACACCATCTCTTTCAGGAAACTTCTTTAAGCTCTCGATGGCGGCACCCAAATAAAACAAAAGAGGAAAATATCATAATTTCTTCAGCCAAAGCCTGAGCTTGAGGAAAATAAAAAGAAAGCAATTTTTTTTTTTAGAAATTGCAAGCAAACATATCGTACAGGAAATGATAGACAACATCCTCATCATTTTTGTAGAAAATGGAGGTCAAGGCAAGTTTTTATTGATAGATAATGAAGGGAAATGGCATAAGTTTGACAAGAAAATATTACCATGCTTAGCTATGTTGATTATTCAAATAATATGCAAAGTTTTACCATGAAAATACTCCATTAAAGCTCAGCTTCAAATCCTTGGCGGTGCCCATGAATTGGTCAATGCAAAAAGAGGTCGAAGTCAAGGATTTCTTTGTTTTGAGATTAGGGTTTTTACCCTAATTTTCTTGGCTGACCACACAAAGGCATTTTTTCCTTTCTTTTAAGTTTGTAATACAACTAATGGAGGCAGTGGGCTAAGACATTAAGTCTTATGCCTTATGTTTTTGAAATATTATATGTGCCTTATATTTGCTAGAAGTCTTTATGACTTATAAACTTTTGCATTGATTCCTTCATATGGCCGAATTTGAGCCTTGTACATTTTGCATTTGTTTCAACCTGTAAAGATTTTGAATAGTGATATTATTATAAATCACTTAGTCAAAATACTATTTTAAATGCAAAATAAAGTAAAATATGCCATGTAAATGTCTTTATGCTTTTAAATAATGTAATTATGCTTTGCATTCATCTAGGGGGTGGTTGAAGAGATTTACAAACATATGGAGGAAAAATAGGGAAATTTGGTGACCTCGTCAACAATTGGACATCAGTTTAAGGACCCACATGGGTTATGTATGAGTCAAGGAGGAATTTTAGGCACTTAACACCAAGTTTCCTGTAATTTCAACCACTTTTTTTAGGGATTTTCAGTTATGCACGACCCTTTTTGGTTGTTTGTAGATTCATAACTCATTATGCCTATTTGGAGGAGTCTTTTTTCAATCAAGTGCCTAATTTGAGGGAGAAGACGATACATCAATCCAGTTGAAGCCAAACTTCAAATTTCAAATTTTTGGAGCCTTTTGTATAAGTCCTCTTATTTTCTCATGTTCTCTTTAGTTCTGAGTTTTGTTCATTGCTGTTGTAGTAGCATACATACTTTGTAACTCATTTATTATGATTTTTTCAATACTTGTAATTAGTTTTGCAGATTTGTAATGAAAATATCTCTTGATATTCAATAAAGAAGTTTAGTTCCTTCTCAAATCTATTTTGTTCAAGCAATGTATGTGAATTTTTTGATTAAAATATTTTGATTTCCATGAGAAAATCCTTCATTTTTATCTTATTCCTTCAGTGTTTAGTTCAAATACAGCATGTTATAGTGCAGGTCATTGATTGTGTATCTTTTTTTTGTTAAATGTTAGTTATTAAAACATCACTATTTTTCAAACAAACTTCAAGCATTGAAACCTTTCATATGAATCATCTATGCAAAAGATATTAAACTGAGTTGTGAATGATTTTAGCTTCATTGGCTGAGTTATTTTTGTGAGTTTTAAAAGCAAATGCAAGTCATTTTCAGTTGGTGAATCACCCATTAGTATAGCTTTCAGTTTCTACAACATCTTTCCTTCCCTTTTCCCATCAAAATCAGTAGTTCTTAAAGATGCATTCAAAGGGAGCCAGCCCATAATCTGGAGGTCTGCTCTCACCATAGGATACCCAGAGCCTGAGAGTAGTCCCATGTTGCACGAGATTAAATATTTTTCAGCTTATTATCTAGTGAAAATCCCCATGACAACAATTTTATTGAAAATATGAGAGGGAGTTGTACCTCTTTAAAATTTAGAGTGTAATTGTTTCCCATAGAAATAATTATCTCAACTGTTGGGAGCCAATTTCATCTACTTGAGGGCAAGGAGTTGAATTTATATGATAAATTCTAATGTACAAATCCATTAGCCAACAAATTTTTGGTGACTCTATTGGGGACACAAATAAAAATAATTTTAAATTGGCCTTATTCATGATTTGTACAATAATTTAAAAGTTACCCTAGATTCTAGAAGATATACTATAGGGGAAAGAATAAGAGGAGTTATTGACCTAGTATTTGAAGCTTTACAAGAAGGTAAAGTTCCATTTTTGTGCTTCCCAATAGAAGATTTATATCTAAGATTAGACCCTATACACGTACCATACCAACTTCTTGTTCTTACACCTACCAAGCCCCTATCTTGCATGGTACTATAGTCCCATTAGTTTTCAATTTCATTCAAATTATGGCCCATCAACCACCCATTCCATGGGGGGAGTTTTAGGTCATCTAGCCCCTAGTTTTTGGTTGCACAAGTTACCTAAAGGATCCTAGAAGAATATCCCAAAGTTTAAAGGATATGGGAAAGTTTCCACTGATGAACATGTAAATGCCTTATATGCTACATGTGGGGTACTTGGGGTGTAGAATGAGGATGTGGCATTTAGATTGTTTGTGTAGTCATTCATTGAAGCTACTGCATAATAGTTTTACCACTTACCTAATGCCCTTATTAACAACTAGGATTCCATAAGAACATAGTTTGAGAATATATTTAAGAGTACAAAATATGAGCACACTTTACTTGCACAATTAACCCACCTAAAGTAAAAAGTCCATGAAACCATGAGGGAATTTGTGGCTAAATTCAACAAATTGGTAAACAAGATTGACAATGCAAAGAGAACCACATTGGAGAACCAAAAGTGTTTCTTCATCAGTGGCCAACCTCTAGATATCAGTTTTCATCTAAGAAGGGCAAGAGTGGCTAATTTAGATGCAACGTAGACTATGGCTATTGAATTAGAGGATGACTTAATCAAAACGGTAAATGGAAGAGATAATTACACTACCTTGGATGATTCCACATGTGCAACTTTAACTTGGAGTAGAAAACACCAACCAAAAAGGTACACAAAACAATCCCAAATTCTTATTAAGAAAGTCTAGTGCTACATATAAGAATGACACCTCACCTCATGGATATCAGAAAGCATTAGAGAGTACTTCAAAAAAAATTGATTCTTTACCCATTTAAAGGCCTATTTGTTCTTTTGTAATAGACATTTGTAAGAATTTAAAAGTGTAGATCTCATAGGTAGAGTATTTGAAGATTAATCCTAAAGAATTGGATAGATTAGTGAAATGTGTGAGATCTAAAGGCTTTGAATCCAATGCGGTCTTAGATGACCAAATGATAAATGTTGAAGAACCCTCATCCAACTGTCCTCAAGCAATAATAGTCTTACATCCAGTGATCCAGGAGATAAACCTAATCCTTTTTATGTATCTTTATTCATCAAAGGGTTTAGGTTGAGAAATTATATTATTGACTGTAACATAAAAAAAGGGGACCCTAAGTTTAATGTCTAAACCTAGGATTAATTTTGCTCCTTTTTTAAAGGTACATTAGGATGCAAATCAATAAGGTGATTAGATTAAATTTAAACCATGAAGGTGATCCAATCAGACCTAGATATGCATCTTTTTAAGTCTTGGAATGGATTAAAATTGATTATCCTTGATTAACTTGATTAGACTATGTGCCCTAATATGAAAAATGTAAGCTTATAATCATTAATAGACGAAAATAGAGATTTGTAGGTAGATCTAGGAAGGGCGGAATGATATGTATCTATACTAAAAGTTTCGTGTCAGCCACTTTAGGAGGACAGAGTCACCCAAGGGCATATGTATCCTTGTAGAGGTGTCATGTTTTTCTTTTGTAGTCCTCTGATGTATGATCTAATATCTTGATTTCACTTGCAAATTTTTTAGATCACTATCTCATAATTCTATCCTAAAAGTTTGGTGTGAATCACTATAGGAGAATAGAGTCACCCAAGGGTGTCTAGGTCCTTGTAGGGGTTTCCTCTACTTTTATAGTCCTTTGATGCCAGATCTGAGATCCCTATTTTTGCTTGCAAACTTATCAGATCTCTATCAAATATTTCTATGAGTTTATATGACTTAACAAGGTCTAGGGATTTGAGTGAAACAATGGATAAATGACCTTCAATATTCCTTCAATCATCTTCAAATGTAAAAAATTTACATTCAAAAAGAGAGCAAATTTTGTGCCATTTAGGGGCTTTCCTTGGTCAAACCCCATTTTAGTGTTTCCACTTCCACAATGGCAATGTCAATAATAAAATGGATAAATTTTAGGAAGGAATGATGAACCAACAAAGTGCTACAACTCACCACCCTTCAATTTCTTCCTTGAAGGACTGAAGTCATACACATAACTTCAAGGTCTTGGATATAGCTTGCTTCATTCCTTGAATTGCTTGGAGACCACAATAAAGCTCTAAAATATTGCTCTTGAATTGATTTTGATAGTAGTTCTTTCTCATAAATTCTCCCTTTTTCTTCTTGTTATATTTCAAATGATGCAATAACTAGGTATTTATAGGCATTTATTCTAATTTCCCATAAATTAAATCTCGATAGCCGATAATTTGCAATTTGAATTTCAAATGTTAAAATATTGACACCGACATATTCAAATTTAGATCTCAAAAAAATAAGGAGACTTAGATGTGTAAGGGCATCCCAATATTGGCCTTATTTTCTATGATTTTAGCTGTGAGGGACAAAAAATTAAATAAATGAATTTGTTCAATTCTTATAATTTCTTGGAAAATGGTAAAAATAGGCTATAGAATGCATAATTTAGGAAATTACGGGGTCAATTAGGCTCAATAATTTAAGGGGGACAAAACATAGCGTGAAATTGTCAATGATGATAATTTATGATGCTACATTTAACTCCCACTTTAGTGAAAGTATGAACTTACACTAGGACTCACACTAAAGGAAGAATATGTCAAGATGGTTCAATTGTTCACATATAGAAGAGATAGGATGAATATGAATCTAGGAGAAGTGTGCAATCCCTCGAGATCCAAGATCCTATGACAAAAAAACATAGGGACAAAGGAACACACATGTGTGTAATAAAATGCAACAAGACAACATACACAAATATAAATGTCAAAAACATGAAGCATACACAATGAAAACACATGACATAATATAACATATATTTATGACAATTAAATGAACACAAACACAATGCAAACACAATGCAAACACAATGAAAACATGAAGAAGACGCACAAAAAACATGAGTTTAGTACTATAATGAATTAAATTAGTAAGGAAAAGAGACCTCAGTCTTAAATTGTCTCAACTACCAAACGCCATTGATTGAATAAAGTTAGTAAAAGGAATGCTCCCATGAGGACTAGAAAGTTGTGTTATGCCACATCACTCCTAAGCTACATGGATCTACTAGCTATAAATCTACATTATGCTAGTTTTCCATGCAATATGATGGGTTCCACAAGGCTAGCAAGTTGTATTATGTTGGACACTAATGAAACACATAGCTCTATTGGCAAGCAAGTTATGTTATGCTCGATGGCCATGTTAAGTTTCTCATGACTCACACAATATCAAAGTTTTTTATTTTCTAGGTGAGTCACAAACTGAAGGCAACACAGGCTAGTGAAGTCCACTATTCACTAGGTGAGTCCCCAAGACAAAGTAGCAAAATGAGAAACACACTAGGTCTAGTGAAGTCCAATATTCACTAGGTGTGAAACCATTAACAACCATACCAAGAGTTATACTCCCTGGTAACTTTGATAAGGTGCTACAAAAATGATCAAGATGTTATGCCAACACAACACTAAGTTCAACATGCATGAACAAAGTGAAGAAAAAATGTAAATGTCAATGCACCACTAAGTTCACCATGTGTGAACAAAGTGAAGAAAGAATTCCAAACTCACCTAAGGAGGTGCACAAACTCGCCTAAGAATGTGCATAAATGATGACAAGATAAGGCCAAAACCTCAAGGGGTGTTATAACAACACCATCACAAAAGGTGATTTATAAAAAAAACAAAGGGGTTTGCTCAATATATGAAAGGTTACACCTTAAGGATCGTCACACATGACATCATCACCAATAGAGGACAAGTCATGGAATAGAAGACTCACAACTTAGGGAATACTAGTCATAGCATTACCACCAAGGGGAATGCCATATGCCAAGAAATGTCACACACTTAGAGGACATCAAGCTCGATATCACCACAAAGGAGACACTAAAATAGATCAAGAATGTCACAATTTCATTTCCAAGGTCACACTTCCTAGGAGATGTATGATATCATCACTAAGAAGGGACCATTTCTTATGTAAACAATAAATGGGGGACTCTATTTCCCCCCTTAAAATGATAGTTTACCTGCTACACTAACATTGTAAGGAGATATAAAGGGATTCCTTGCAAGAAGGAATGCACCTAATACAAGGATACCTAACCCCTTTCCCCCCAAGCAAATGGAGAAAGGTGAGCTAAAATGGATGATGATATGCTACTCCTTGTGAAATGAAATATGATTGCATAAAAATTAATTTATACCCCCATGCATGGTCATGAGGGAAAAACTAGCCTTAGTTTGAGTCCTATGTCCTTCCTATGATTCTTTATTATGTTGAAAGAATAAAATGGTAATCTATATTGCTAGATTCAGAGGAAAATTAATCTACATTTAGTGGTGAATCACAAGGTTAAACTAAACACAAAGAAGCTATTTTGATCTCATGGTAAAGGTATGTGTGGAGGCTGAAGTAAAGAAGATGGTCGCAACTCATTCACTGCCTAAAATTATCCTTTTATTGAAATCATCTTGAAGATTTTTTTTGAATTCATGGCTATTAGCCAAAAGATAGACTGAAATAGTTTCAAACTGTTAAATAGTTGTTTTTTTTTTCACTTGTTATTCATTACAAACTTATATTGAGTTATGGTTTGTAGGCCGCAACTAATATTGATTAATAAAACATTTATATGTGTATACTCTGTTGTGGACTAGATAATTAATAATACATAATCCTTTTTGGTTCTGCATCGAATTACTAGAGTACTAAGAATTCTTATATTGTTCTAAGCATCTCAATTCACCTCACAATTGGGAGGAGGGCCCACTCTATGGAATCTTGGTGAATCTTTAATTCTACATTTTATGTTTTCATTTCATTATTTTAGCAGTGTGGTTTGAATAGAATGTTTTAGGGATTAATTCATATATGATTGTAATCAACAATGTGCATCATTTAAAGATATCAGACTGTTATAATTTTGATTTCATTTATTTATCAAAAGATTATTTATTTGATGTGTGTAAAACAATTTTATTATTATATGGTACTTTTAATTTGACTCGTATTTTGTTAATCTGCAAGTCAAGAAAATTAAAGTATTTCCCTACCATCTTTGCTAGGTAAATTAAAATTTGTTCTCAGACAACATTGAAGTTGTTGTTATAAATAGAGAACTCTTGATATAATCCTATCACCTTCTTGTCACCTAACAAAATATAATTAATAATTAATTTCTACTTTAAAATATTTCTAGGATTTTTAGATGCATTTCATTCCCACTTAATTTGTTGCTTTCATCCCTTAAGAAAACAATTGTTACACCTTCCATAAGTTCTACGCCTTGAATTGACACAAGGAACAAACTAGAATATTCCATCAAGAGTTTAGCAATAATATTAAAAAATTTGTCCCAACATTTTGGTGCAGTAGTCGGGTAAAGGCGTTAAAGGCCTAAAAATCTATTTAGTTCTAAGTTAGGACTAATGTGCAAAGGTGAAAACCCACACAATTGTCAACCTTGCCTAGGTGATTATCCTTGGTTTTCTCTTTTGTAGATCATATAGATGCATGAATCATATTAGATATGGTAAAGGAAAATTTTTTAAGAAAGATATAGGAAGTAGATCTCTAAAACAAGAAAACCTTGAATAGGGATTAAAGCCACTAAAAGTGAATAAACCATTAAAAAGGGAATTAGCTGAACCTAATCTTGAAAATTGTGTAATTGAGTCCACTACTATCGAGTCTGATTTTGAGATACCTTCTAGCACACAATAGGAATAACCCAAGACTCCAAAAGATTCATCTAAGATTATCACTCCTAAGCTTGCTAAACTACTTCAAGAATCCTACAGACTTCGAAGTGGTAAGCCTTTAAAAATCAAAGACCCTAAGTTTTTTTCTATTTTTACACACCTTGGGCATCTAAACCATGGCTGACAACAATAACAACACTGAAAAAGTAGTGGCCAATAATAATCTTGTCGCCTTTGAATTTTATATTGCCCATCTAGTAGAAGATGCTCCCATGAAAATATACCTCATTCTTCTTTGCCTATTTTTTGAGGAATTTCAATGGAAGATCCTGACATGTTTCTATTTGAGTTTGATGTTTTGTGCAACAACTATGACTACCAAAATGATGCTAAAAATTTCAAGCTATTTCTAGCTATGTTAAAGGATGCAACATTACAATGGTTCATGAGCTTGGGGCCACAATCTGTTTGAACATGGGAAGACATGAAGGAGAACTTCTTGAATAACTATAAAGAATATTGCAAGATGAAGGAAGTTTGAGATGAAATATTTTGAATGATGCAGCGAGAGGAGGAAACTTTGGAGGATTATCTTGAGATATTTTCATTGTCTTCAAAGGACAAGACGAACAAGATTAAATAATGATTTATAAAAATGATTTTTCTTAGGGGAACACGTGATGAATGTATGGATGTTTTAAATATTATAGGGGGTGGGGATATGTCCAAATTAATATTTGGCGATATTTGTGATGTGTACAAGAATTATTCAAGATCCACCTGATCTATAAGAGGATACCCTGGGAAGCATGTCTCTTCCAAGATCACATTAGGTATCACAAAACAAGAGCTAGGTACATTACTTGATGATCTCAAAATTGATCTTTTAAGCCACATGGGTAAACAAATTGACACTTTGTACACACATAAGAAACAAGAAGAAGATGGAAAATAATTTGCTATATTTTGTTCAAATTTTCATAAGAAACATATTAATTAGGAATGTCCCTATAGAAAAAAATATATATATTCTTTAGAGGATGCTAGTAAGGCTACTACATTACAACAAGTCTTCCAATTGATATGACAGACATGGAATTTTATGAAAAACCTGTTTACTATATGGCTCCACAAAGGCCTTGGCATTCACAAACTATGCCCCTAATGATGAATGACATTTATATAGCTCATAATGTAGGGCCTAGTAGTTGGCCTAGTTCCTTTCGAACTCAACCAAGATGGAATGGAGGGTGGAAACATCATCCACCTTATTAAAAATGGACAAACCAATCCTAATATTCTCCTCAACCTTGGCAACAAGTGTGGAGGACACCACCATCACAATTTCCACAATATTCGTCTTATCCTCAACCTCTTATTTTTACTCCATTCCAACAACCACCACAATTTGTACTGCCAATACTACCTACATCTAATAGTCCACCATCCAACCTGCCACAACCACCAAAGGAAACACCAATGCTTGCACAACCATCTCCAAACCCAAATAACAAGGTGGCAAGATATCCAACCTACCTTGTTAATCAGTTGACATAAATGGAGTTCAGTTAATATCAAGTAAATCCCTTCAAGGACCCACCATTACTGACGTAGATGATGCACTAGAAGAGCTTGAGGAAAATCAAGGTAAACAAAATAGCCATCCAATTTTCCTCCATTTCTCGATCGATTTCAATCTCAACCAAGACAAAAGGAAATATTTCAGCCAAAATTTGATCTTGTAAATGATATGAGAAATGTTAAAATTAAAATTTCTCTTTTATAGGAAATCAAGGACATCCCTATATACATGAAGACAATTTAGAACTTGTGTACCCAAAATCAAAAAAAGAAAGAAAGACCCAAAGATGGTGCAATTTATTGGGCAACTTGTTGATCTCATGTTAGGAAATATTTCAATTCCCAAGTATTCATATCTAGGGAGTCATATGATCCAGATATGAATTGGTTAGATTATTATTCTGAAACGTCATGACCAATGGAACTAGGGAGAAATTGTTTCTTCAAGGACTTAGGCCTACACCTATAGTCCTACAAATGACAAATCGCTCCTTAGTCAAACCTGAAGGTATAATAGAGGATTTCGTTATGTCTATTAATTTTTGGGAATATCCTACTGATTTCACGATCTTCCAGGCCAAAATAAAGCTAGGGGGGTAAATCCTAATTTTAGGGATACCATGGTTGGCTTCAATACATGCCTTTATCAATTTTCAATTGGGTATTATGGTTATTTCTAATGGGGAATAGAAGAAATAGTTGACTTTGTACCCACTAGAATAACCATTGTTGGAGATTGAAGATTCCCTATGGGATGACAATGATTTAGAGAAATCATTACTTGTTCTAACCATTGATCAAGCCCTTGCTATTAGGGAACCATCAGAGGATACTATTTTTTCCAATTTCTTTCAAAATTGATATGCATCTGATGATATTTTGGAAAGATTTGTTTTTCATTCTTGTATAGATAATTGTCCATTTGGGAACTTTCCTTTGCTAAGTGATTCACAATCAATTTAGCATTTTATTATACTACACCATTTGATACCATATAATTGTGTATATAGTCCATTTTTAATTTCTGACACATCTTCACCATCCACTTCACAAGTACATGCTATAGAGTTACTTGCAAAATATCAAGCAACAAAAATTATACCAGGATGTACTCTTAATATTAATCCACAATTGAGTGATGCAGAAATTAAAGAATTAATTGCCATGTTAAGGAATCATAAAATTTCATTTGCATGGGAGTATCAAGATATGCATGGCATACACCCAGACACATGCACACACCATATTTGCATAGAAGAAGGTAGTCATCCTATTAAGCAACCATAAAGAAGATCAAATCCTATTTTGTGTGAAATAGTTAAGGAAGAACTGCAAAAAATATTGAATGTAGGATTTATTTATCCAATTTCAGATAGTCAATGGGTTTCTCCATTGGTTTTGGTACCAAAAAATAATGGTAAGTTTCATATTTGTGTTGATTATAGAGCTCTCAACAAAGCTACTAAAAATGATCATTTTCTATTGTTTTTAATTAACCAGGTTCTTGATACTCTTGCAAGGAATAAATTCTTCTCTTTCTTGGATGGTTTTATTGGATGTTGTGGTTGTGTTGCTGATATTTGGTTTTCATTGATGTGAACACTAATTGAATTAATGTCTTTAAGACTATATATGTCGAGGATATTGAGAAAATTGTAATAAAATATGTTGCAGGTTGTCTGTGAAGCAGTGAAGATCAATATGATGGAAAGATCAGTATGTTGATGGTGAGAAGTTGCAAATTAAAGGGTTTGTTTTTAGGTGTATCTAGGTTATCCATCAAAAGTTTCAGAGGTTCCCATAAAGATTTGAGCAAGTTATGAGTTTATGTGTTTCGATAGTTATTCTATTACTGTAGTAGGTGTTCCTAGAAGAAGATAATGTGATTCTGGTAATTTGACTTGTTAGGAATGCTCCTGTGGCATTTTTTGATGTTTATAGATCATGATCTATCTATGTTACATGTTTGCATTGATCGTTGTGCTCGTGATCATTGATTTTCTCTTGTGTGTTCATGTTTTTCATGTTCATGGCCGACAGGGTGATTGTAGCATGTTGTGGATCTTCGAGGAATATTTTTTGAAGGTGTTTTGTGTTTGAGGATATTATTTTGGGTCTTCACTATGTTGTGGCCAACCTTGGTAGATTCACATTAATAACCTTTATTGTTTTGGGCCGACAGTTTGTATTTATTTTATTATTTTATTGAAGCTGACATGAAGTGATGTAATTCCTTGTTGTAGATATATATAAGAGATTGTTTCTTCATTTGAATGGGAGTGAACAAGTGTGTGTATGCGAATAATGTTCTAAATCTTTCAAAGGTAGAGCAGAGTGTGAAGAAGAGTGAAGAAGATTGAAGAAGAGTGAAGAAGTGTTCATGTGCTTAACCGGAACTGTAATCAGGCATTAGCAGATGCTACTTTCTCAGTTCAAAATCCAAATGGTTGTAATCTGAATGTTTTTGTAAGATAGTGATTCTTCATTTGTATTTGAGAAATGAGCTCTAGGTAGTGTTCCTGAATGCATGTGCATTCCCCATTTATTCTTATTATACTTTTAACCAGGTATAAACTTGTGGACTGACCTCCACCGTGGTTTTTCCCCTAACAGGGTTTCCACATAAAAATATTGGTGTTATGTGTGTTTATGATGTGTTGTTGATTTATGTTTTCATGGTTACTAATCAGATATGAGAATAGGGGTTAATAAATTTAATAAGTTTGAAATTTGTGACAACTGATTCACCCCCCCTCTCAGTTGTCTGCCCTTGTGTTGCCAACAATTGGTATCAGATCAGGTTCCTTGGAAGAAGTTTAACAACTTGAGGTGATCTGGGATGGTGACATATAAGAAGGATAGTTTGAGATTTGATGGAACAAATTATTCTCTATGGAAGACTTGAATGGAGTGTCATCTCAGATGCATTGGTGAATCCTACTAGAGTATTACAAGTAATAGGTATGTTATCCCTCAAAATGATCCTACTACTGCTATTGAGATTATGGATGTTAATATCAGGGCTAAGGAAGCTTTGTTGAGTGATTTGACTAATTCTGAGATGATTAATGTTATGGATCTAAAGATTGCTTATGATGTCTGGAAAAAGTTTGAAACTTTGTATGAAGGTGATGCTAATGTGAAGATTTCTAAGCTACAAAGGCTTGAAGGGAAATATAAAATGTTGAGAATGGGTGATGACAATATTACTACTTTCATGCAAAGAGTGAATGAACTAGTGTGTGGTATTAGATGTGTTGGTGGACAGTTGGATGAATCAGATATTGTTGCTAAAGTGCTTAGATCCATGCCTAATGCATACAAAGTCAAAGCTACAACTATTGATGAGCTATAGACTGTGACAAATGTAACCAGAGATATGTTGATTGGTAAACTTACTGCTTTTGAGTTAAGTGAATTCGGTGATGCCCTTCTTAAGATAGAATCTTCATTCAAAGATACTATCTCTGGAAGAGATAAGAAAAGATATGATCCAGGTGAAATTTATTCTAGAAAGCTATTCAAGTATGAGGAAGAAATGAGATAGATTGAAGAAGAAGAGAGAGAACTTGATGAGCTTGAAGCACTTATTGTCAAAAGAGAATCTAGAGGACAAGGTAAGTATAAAAGAAAGTTCCCTATTAAATGTTTTTCTTGCAATAAGATAGGTCATTTTGCATCAAGGTGTCTAGAAAGAGTTCCTAATTCAAGACCTAACAAGCCAAAATTTCAAAGGAAGTGTTACTATGTTGCTGATGAAGGTGTGACATATGATGAATATGATAATAAAGGGAATGTAAGTGAATATGATTTTGTGTTTATTGCTATCGAGGAAAATAATCCCGTGTCTATTGAACCTGCTAGTTGTACAAATATGGAGAAAATCCTAGCAACTCGAGTTGAAGAAAAGGATAAATGGGTAATTGACAGTGGATGCTCTCATCACATGACAGGTGATAAAAGAAAATTTGTAAGCTTGGAAAAGTATGATGGTGGTGTTGTAATATTTGGTGATAACAATGGTGGTATAATTCATGGCAGAGGATGTATTTATCTTGATGAAAAGCATAATACTGATGATGTCCTATATGTTGAAGGTTTGAAGCATAATCTTTTAATTTTCAGATAGATGGTTGATAAGGGATACAATCTTCAATTCAAGGATGGAAAGTGTAGAATATTAGGAAGTTCCAAAAATGTGATTGCTTCAGGTACAAAAATAAAAGCTAACATCTTTCACCTAAATGTTGCTAGTAAAATTTGTCCGATTGCTCAAGTTGATGAAAGTTGGTTGTGGCATAGGAGAATGTGTCATGTAAACTTTGACAATATTATCAAGATAAGTTCTACTTAGGTAGTGAGATATCTTCCTAAGTTGGTAAAACCTTCTAATGCCATATGCAAGGAATGCTAGTTAGGAAATCAAACTAGAATTTAATTTCAGAGCAAACAACATTGTTCAAATGAATTGTTCGAGCTTGTGCATACTGACTTGTGTGGTCCTTCTAGAGTCATAATTTTACAAGGTTATAGGTATTTCATGTTGCTTATTGATGATTATTCTAGGATGATGTGGGTTACTTTCTTAAGGGAGAAATTTGAAGCTCTAGAGAAGTTCAATATCTCTAAGGCTATGGTTGAGACAAAGACAAGTCTGAAGATTAAGTGTTTGAGATCAAATAGATGTGGTGAATTCACTTCCCATGATTTTAATTCTTTTTCTGAAGTGCATGGGATAAAGAGGTAATTATCTGCCCCACCGAGCCCTCAACAAAATGGAGTTGTGGAAAGGAAGAACAAGACAATTCAAGACTTTGCTAGGACAATGATGCTGGAAGGAAATGTTCCTCATATCTATTGGAGAGAAGTTCTGAGTATTGTTGTTTATATCCTCAATTGCGTACAAATCAAAGGTGATACTGGTAAGACCCATTTTGAGCTATGGTCTGGTCATAAGCCTACTGTTAGATATTTCAAAATATTTCAGAGTAAATTCTATATCAGAAGACATGAAGATATAGGAAAGTTTGATGCTATGAGTGATGAAGGAATCTTTCTTGGTTATTCTACTAAGAGTAAGGCTTACTGGTGCTACAATAAGAGATTGAGGAAAATGGTTGAAAGCACAAATGTTAAGGTTGATGAAGACATTTCTAGACCATCCAAAACTTGTGGATATGATTATGATGATTAGAATGATAGTACAAATAAAGGTCAGACTTCAAATCAAGTTCAGATCATTCTGGTGAATCAAGAAGATTAAGAGGAGGGGGAAACTAGTGAAAGTGCAGAAGAGAGATCACAAGAGCCTGAATTTCAAGAACATCCTAAGACTCCAAGGTATGTGAGATTAAATCATTCAAAAAATCAGATTATAGGTGATAAGAACAAAGGTTTCCAAACTAGGAGAAGAATTTCATAAGAATATTGTTTGATATCAAAGACTCAGCCAGGTAATGTAAATGAAGCATGCAAAGATGAAAATTGAATGGAAGCAATGAAAGAAGAGCTACTGCAAATTGAGAAGAATAAAACATGGACCCTTGTTCCTAGGCGTAAGGACAAAAATGTAATTGAAACTAAATGGGTCTTTAGAAACAAGTTGAATGAGCAAGGTGAATTTTTTAGAAATAAAGAAAGATTGGTGTGTAAAGGATATTCTCATATGGAGGGAATTGACTTTGAAGAGACTTTATCCCCTATTGCTAGGATTGAAGCTATGAGATTGTTTCTTTCTTATGCTACTTACAAAAACTATAAGGTTTATCAGATGGATGTCAAGTCAACATTTCTAAATGGTGAATTGGAAGAAGAGGTGTATGTTGAGCAGCCTAATGGATTTCAATTGACTAATCAAGGAAATATGGTTTTTTAGTTGAAGAAAGCATTGTATGGACTGAAGCAAGCCCCTAGAGCTTGGTATGCCAGATTGGACAAGTATTTCTTGAAGCTTGGATTTAACAAAGGTATAGCTGATAGTAATCTATATTTCCAAATTGATGATGATAAAGATTTGTACGTGGAAGTCTTTGTTGATGATATCATTTTTGGAGGAGATGATGGTTTGTGCATGAAGTTTGTTGATGAGATGAGGAATGAGTTTAAGATGTCAATGATTGGAGAGATGAAATTATTTTTGGGGTTGCAAATTACTCAGTTAGATAAAGGGATCTTTATATCTCAGTCCAAGTATGTGAAAGAATTGCTAAAGAAGTTTGGTATGGAAGATTCAAAGCCAATCAGTACACCCATGGTGACTAGATGTAAGTTGACAATAGATGATGATTCTCTGAAGCCAAATTAGACTAGATACAAATCAATGATTGGTGGATTTCTTTATTTGACTCAAACTAGACCTGATATCATGAATTTTAGATGTATTGTGCAAGATTTCAAGCCAATCCTAAGGAATCCCATGTGACTGTTGTGAAGAGAATTTTTAGATACTTGAAGGGAACAGTTTATATTGGCTTATGGTATCCTAAAGATGATGATCTTACTTTGAGTGCCTTTATTGGTGCTAATTGGGCAAGACATGTGAATGATAGGAAAACTACTAGTGGTGGTGCATTTTCTTGGGAAAGAAGGTGATTTCATGGTTAAATAAAAAGCAGAATGCCATTTCTTTGTCTATTGTAGAGGAAAAATATATTGTTGCTGCTAACAATTGTACTCAAGTATTGTGGATGAAGCAGATGTTGAAAGATATCAGAGTTATGTATGATGAGCCTATTGCTATATTTTGTGATAATTCAAGTGCAATTAAAATTTTTAAGAATCTAGTGTTGCATTTAAAGACCAAGCATATATCTATCAACTTTCACTTTTTGAGAGAGAAGGCGAGTGAAAAGGAAGTTAGATTGGAGTATGTGCCTATTAAGGAACATATTGCAAATATCTTTACCAAGTCATTTCCTAAGGATACTTTTGAGTATCTCAGAGGGAAGTTAGGGGTGATTACCCCTCCTAATTAGAACTAAGATGCATTATATTGCATCAATCTGTGCATTTCACAGTCATATGTTGATTCAGATTGATGTTGTGGTGGCTACTACTCGGGGGGAGTAGTTAGATGATTTAGATATATGGTTTAGAGATTATGTGTACCTTTGTCATTGATTTCAAAGGGGGAGAAGAGCAATGTGAAAAACTATGAATTATTTAAGGAGAAGAAGTCATGACAAAAGAGTCAAAACTTCAGGGGGAGTAAGTGTTGAAGTTAGTTGCGTTGATGTTTTTTTTTAAATCATGTGTTGCAATCAATTCCAAAGGGGGAGATTTTTGGATGTGTTGCTGATATGTGGTTGTCATTTATGTCAACACTATTAGCATTAATGTCTTCAAGACTATATATGTTAAGGATATTGAGAAAATTGTAATAAAATATGTTGCAAGTTGTCTGTGAAGCAGTGAAGATCAATATGATGGAAATTTTAGTATGTTGATAAGAAGTTTTAAAATAAGGGTTTTTTTTATAGGTGTATCTAGTTTATCCATCGAAAGTTTTAGAGATTCGCATAAACATTTGAGCAAGTTATGAGTTTTTGTGTTCTGACAGTTATTTTGTTATGGTAGTTGGTGTTCTTTGGAAGAAGGTAATGTGATTCTAGTAATATGAGCTATTGTGAATGCTCCTATCATGTTTGTGGATGTTTCTAGATCATTCTCTATCTGTGTTACACGTCTGAATTGATCGCTGTGCTCACAATTGATGATTTTCTCTTGTGTGTTCAGGTTTTTCATGTTCATGGCCGACAAGGTGATTGTACCGTGTTGTGGATCTTCAAGGAATAATTTTTCAAGGTGTTTTGTGTTCGAGGATATTGTTTTGGGTCTTCACTATGTTTTGGCTGACCTTGGTAGATTCGCATTAATAATCTTTATTGTTTTGGGCTGATAATTTTTATTTATTTTATTATTTTGTTGAAGCCGACATAAAGCGATGTAATTCCTTGTTGCGGATATATAAAATCGATTTTATAATTTGAATGGGAGCGAACAAGTGTGTATGCATGAATAATGTTCTAACTATTTTGAAGGCATAGCAAAGTATGAAGAAGAGTGAAGAAGAGTGAAGAAGTGTTCATGTGCTTAAATGAAAATGTAATCAGGCATTAGTATATGCTACTTTCTCAGTTCAAAATCTAGATGGTTGTAATTTGAATGCTTTTGTAAGAGAGCGAGTCTTCCTTTGTATTTGAGAAGTGAGCTCTAGGCAGTGCGCCTAAATGCTTGTGCATTCCCCATTTATTATTTTGTTGGGAAATTTGTGTCTCAACTTCTAGTTTTAAGCCTAAATCAAATTAGACTTGACAAAAAAATTCAAGTTTCAGCCTTAACCGCTTTACCTTGGTGACCTGGCTTTGCCTTGGTGGTGCCACGGTGACTACCTCGACAGTTATCGCCTTACCACACGTAGTGAGTTTACTCACCACAGTGCTCGTGGTAGGTGGCTTGTGGCCTACCTCATTGTTCACCATTGTACCACAGGTGGTGGTCGTTCTGTCCGCAGTGGCCATAGTAAACCGTTAGCAGTGAGCCTGGCGGTTTACTGCCCCACCACGAGCACTGAGCTTGGTGATTATCGCTCCACCATGGGCAGTGAGCTTGCTCACCGTGGTGGCTATGGTAAGACCACCACTAGTCCGGTCAACGGTCACTGCCCTATCGTGGGGTGGCCTAGTGGCCTCTGTGGTAGTGAGGTTTTACCACCATCGGTCTACCAGGCTGCTTACCGCCAAACCATGGCATGTCTTGGACCGGTCAGCGGTAGTGTAGTGGTGGTTAGTGGGATAGAGCTCGAAGGAGCTCAAATGGCATACTGCCATACTGTGAGGTATGATGGTCTGGGTAGCGATAGCGCGGTGTAGCCTTGGGTGAGCTCAGATGAGCTCACCACAATACTGCAGATGGGTTGTATGGACTCAGCAGTAGCGTGGTAGAAGAAAAATGAGCTCGAAGCTCAGTTCATCGAGCTTGACCAAGCTAGACTAAAATGGTCAAAGCACACAACGAATGGCAAATGGACACATGGCAGTATGATAGCAACTTGATTGGCTAAAGGCCGATGTAATAAAAGTAGTAATTACATGACTTGTTCGGCTGGTGATAGGAACTCGATTATGGCAAGGAATTGAATGTCTGGGTGGCTCGATGAGATTAGAGAAGATCGATTCTGTATTGGATGCTCGATGCATGAACCTAGAAGCTGTGAGATTGGTTGAGACATTGAATGTGATGTATGACTTTGTCAATCAAATACAATATTTTATGTAAACCAAAAGGTGACGGTTTTGGTATGTAAGTTGAGTGAAATTCGATGCAAGTGTGTGTAAGAATTCATTGTATACTTTTAGAGAAGCATTGTAACAGTGAGAAAATATGTCTTTGCTTGGTGTGGTGGGTTTTTTACCTGAAAAGGTTTTCCCACGTAAATACTATGTCAATCTGTGAATACTTTTTTTGTTATCTCTTTTATGCTGCATCTATTCATCTCAGTAGTTTTAAAAGTTATTAGAACCAGTTTTTGCTCTTCTCCTTTATTGTATTAGTGTTAAGGGAATGTATTCCGCACTGTTGGATCAATAGATCCATCCCTATTTTCCCTTCAAGTGGTATCAGAGCCTGGCCAGTTGTGTTATCCTTGAGAGAAAAGTTTGGCTTTTTGTGCTAATACTATTTCAGTGGGACTCTTGCATTGTTGAAACTTGTTTTTGTTTGAGATGGTGAGTACATCAAGTAGAGTAGATATTGAAAAGTTTAATGGTAGTAACTTTGAGCTATGGAAACTCAAAGTGGAAGAATTTCTTATGGATAGAGACCTCAAGATTGCAGTGTCTAGAACTATGCCACAAAGTATGAAGCAAGAGGATTGGGACCTTGTTGATAGAAAAGCAAGAGGTCTAATAAGACTGAGTCTAGCCGATTCTGTACTCCTGAACATCCATGAGGAGAATTCTGCAGCTTCATTGGGGAATAAGCTTGGTGATATTTATCAAGGAAAGTCTTTGGTAAATAAGTTATTCTTGAGGAAGAAGTTGTACTCCTTGAAGATGGAAGAAGGTGCATCTTTTGGAGACCATCTAAACTCGTTTAACATGAGTGTTACTTAGTTGGCATATGTAGGTGTAAAGACTAGGGAGGGGGATCGTTGCATGCTCATGTTGTGTTTGTTACCTAACAGTTGGGATCATCTGGTGATGGCAATTGGAATCACAACCACTGCATTCAAGATGGATGATGTGGTTGCTTTCCTTTTGTCTGAAGAAATGTGAAGGAAGTCTTCTAAGATGGCCAAAGAGGCTCTTGTTGTTCGAGGTAGACCAAAGGAGAAAGGCAAGAAGAAAGACAAGAAGTCGAAATCCAAATCTACAGGGAGATAAAAATCTCTTGGTAAAAAGTTCAAGGTGAGATATTGGAACTACGGGCAACCTGGTCATATTCGAAAGGATTGTAAGGAGAAGAAGAAGAAGAATGTTTCAGATAATGAATCTTCTCAAAGTGATATAGATGCCTTCATTGTAGCAGCCTTGACAACTCAGGCATTAGATGATGTCTAGCTAGTTGACTCAGGTGCGTCCTTTCACATGACGTCCAAGAAAGAATGGTTCTCTAAATATGAGAAGTATGATGGTGGAAAGGTGTACTTGGCAAGTGATTCAACACAAGAGATAGTTGGTAGAGGAAGAGTCAGAATTCAATTTCCTAACAGGAGAGTCAAAGGTATTGGTGGCGTACTGTACATACTAGGTCTGGCTCGTAATCTTCTTTCTGTCAGTAAGTTAAATGATGCTGGTGTAGAAGTTTCTTTCTCAAGTAAAGGATGTAAAATGGCTAGAGGTGCAATGGTGTTGGCTAAGGGTGTTCATGTTGGCACTCTGTATAAGCTGGATGCACGTCCTGTTCAATGTAACAGTTCCTCTGCAAAGTCAAGCAATGTTGCTCCTATAGAGGAAGATGAAGACACTTCTCTGTCTACAAATGCTTTGGAGATAAAACTCCCAGCTGAGAAGACTATGTTGTGGCATCATAGACTGGGTCACATAGGTGAGAAAGGATTAAAAATATTGAAGAATGAAAATCTTGTAGAAGGGCTTCATGATTGTAACCTTGAGTTTGATTTTTGTGAACATTGTATCTATGGAAAACAACACCGTGTTTCATTTTACTTTAGTCCTCATAAATCTTTTGGCATACTGGATTATGTTCATTCTAATGTGTTTGGTCCAGTTAATGTTCCTTCATTATCAAAGTCTAGATATTATGTTTCTTTTATTGATGACTGTTCGAGAAGGGCATTTGTATAGTTTCTTAAAAGTAAATCAGAAGTGTTCAGTCGGTTTAAAGAATTTAAATCTTTGGTAGAGAATCAGACTGGAAGGAAAATTAAATGTTTGAGGATAGACAATGGTGGTGAGTTTTGTTTTGCAAATTTTGAATGGTATTGTACAGATCATGGAATTAAAAGGAATACGACAATGCCTTACACTCCACAATAGAATGGAGTTGGTGAAAGGTTGAATAGAACGATGATGGAAAAGGCAAGGAGTATGTTGAGCAGTGCTGGTCTGGAGCAGAGATTATGGACTGAGGTTGTGGCTACAAAATGTTATCTGCTAAACCGATATCCTTGCTCTTCTCTTATTGATAAGACACATTTGGAAGCATGGTTTGTTAAGAAGCCCTCTCTGAGGCACGTCTGTGTCTTTGGTTGTGAGGCATATGTTTATGTGTCAAATGAAAAGAGATCAAAATTGAATAACAAGGCTATCAAGTGTATTCTCATCAAATATGGAGTTGGTGTGAAGTGATAGAAGCTTTGGAACCCTACTACTGAGAAGGTTATATATAGCAGAAGCTTGATTTTTTATGAGTTGAAACCTTTAGTAAGTGATCAACAGCTTGAGAGAGATCAGAGAGACAAGAAGAAGGATGGATTTGAGATTCCCCAAACTCTAGAAATGGAAGAGATGCATGGTGTACTTGAGGCTAAGGAGAGCTCAAGCAGCTCTGGAAGTTCTAATGATGAAGAACCACAACCTCACCCTGTAAGAAGGTCTACACGAGAAAAACGACAACCTGAGAGGTATGGTTTCTCACTGTTAAATTTGAACTATGCCTATGCCTTAATTACTAGCACAGATGAGCCTAGAACTGTAAAAGAAGCAATCAGCATGACTGATTCAAATTATTGGCTAGAAGCCATAAATGAAGAAATAGATTCATTGAAGAAGAATGAAACCTAAGATTTGGTACCACTACCTAAACGGAAAAATCTTGTTGGCTATAAGTTGATATTCAAAAAGAAGAGAGGTATTGATGGTAGTGTTGAGAAGTATAAGGCATGACTGGTTGCAAAGGGAATTTTCCAAATTGAGGGAATTGATTATGGAGAGATTTTTTCCCCTATAGCAAGCTAACATCCATCAGATTTTTGTTGTCATTGGCAGTTGTGTATGACTTTGAAATTGAGCAGATGGATGTGAAGACATCATTTCTCCATGGTGAGCTAGAAGAAGAAATTTATATGTCCCAACCCGAGCATTTTGTTGAAAAAGGTATACAAAATCTGGTTTGTAAGTTAAAGAAATCTTTGTATGGTTTGAAGCAGTCTCCTAAAATGTGGTACTAGAAATTTGACACATTTTTGTTTTCTATGGGATTTGTTATATCAAAATTTGATCATTATGTTTATCATAAATCTGAGAATGATCGTGTTCTTGTTATTACACTGTACGTGGATGATATGTTATTCATAGGAAATAGGAAGACTATGATTTTTGATCTTAAATCTCAGTTGTCTGCAAAGTTTGAAATGAAAGATTTTGGTGCAGCTAGGTATATTCTAGGAATGGAGATAACCAAGGATGAAACAAGTAGAAATATTTGGGTAAGTCAGAGTAAGTATGTGAATATTGTTCTGGAGAGGTTTAGTATGAACGATTGCAAGCAGCTAGTTGTTCCAGTCATGCAGGGAACAAAACTATCTGTTGAAGATTGTCCAAAATCTGCTACTAAAATGGAGGACATGACCAGTGTGCCCTATACAAGTGTTGTTGGTAGTTTTATGTATGCAATGGTCTATACAAGACCAGACATTGCCCAAGCAATGGGAGTTCTAAGTTGTTTCATGGAAAATCTGGGAAGATCACATTGGGATGTTGTGAAGAGAATGTTTAGGTATTTGAAGGGGACTTCAGATTATCCTCTGTGTTACCGTGGAAGTTTGGTTGCATCACAGAGAACACTCAACATTCAGGGATATGTTGATTATGATTTGGCAAGGGACATTGACAGTAGGAGATCCACCAGTGGATATGCGTTCATGCTTAATGGTGGAGCAGTCAGTTGGATGAGCAAGCGACAAGTTGTAGTTCTATCCATGACAGAGGTAGAGTACATGACAGCAACTCACACTTGTAAGGACGTAGTTTGGCTAAGGAATTTATGTTCAAACATTAGTTTCAATGTAGGGCAGATCACTATTTGTTGTGATAGTCAGAGTGCCATTTGTTTGGCAAAGAATTCAAATTTTCATGCCAGGATGAAGCACATTGATGTGCAGTTTCACTTCATGAGGGACATGGTGGAAGATGGAAGAGTCTTTCTTGAAAAGGTCGACACTTTGAAGAATGTTGCAGATGCTTTGACAAAGCCAGTGAGCACAGACAAGTTCAGATGGTGCACAGAGTCAATGGGCCTTGGGGCCTATGACAGTCAATGATTTTTTGAAGTCTAGAGGGAGCTGGAAGTCTTCACCAAGTGGGAGCTTGTTGGGAAATTTGTGTCTCAACTTCCAGTTCTAAGCCTAATCAAATTAGACTTGGTGAAAAAATTCAAGTTTCAGCCTTAATTGCTTTACCACGGTGGCTTGGCTCTGCCTTGGCGGTGCCGTAGTGACTGGCTTGGTAGTTACCGCCTTACCGCGCATGGTGAGTTTACTCACCTGGCTAACCATGGTAGGTGACTTGCAGCCTACCTAGCCATTCACCATTGTACCGTAGGTGGTGTTCATTCTATTCATGGTGGTCATGATAAATCATCAACAGTGAACCTGGTAGTTTACCACCCCACCACAAGCAGTGAGCTGACTCACCGCGGTGGCCGTGGTGAGCCTGGCAGTTACCGCTCCACCGCGGGTGGTGAGCTTGCTCACCACGGTGGCTATGGTAAGACCACCAACAGTCCTACCGACAGTCACTGCTCTACCACAGGGTGGTCTAGCGGCCTCTGCAGTAGCATGGTTTGACCGCCAATGGTTTACCAGGATGCTTAGTGCCATACCATGGCATGTCTTAGACTGAGTAGTGGTAGCGCGGTGGCAGTCAGCGGGATAGAGCTTGAAGGAGCTCGAATGCCATACCGCCATACCACGAGGCGTAATGCTCTGGGCAGTGGTAGCATGGTATAGCCTTGGGTGAGCTCAGACAAGCTCACCACAATACCGCGGTTGGGCCATATGGACTCGGCGATAGCGCGGTAGAAGGAAAATGAGCTCAGAGCTCATTTGACTGAGCTTGATCGAGCTGGACCAAAATAGTCAAAGCACACAACGAATGGCGGATGGACATGTGGTAGGTTGACAGTAGCTTGATTGGCTAAAGGCCAATGTTGTAAAAGTAGTAATTGCATGACTTGTTCGGCTAGTGACAGGAACCCAATTTTGGCAAGGAATTGAATGCCTGGGTGGCTCAATGAGATCAGAGAAGATCTATTGCATATTGGATGCTCAATGCATGAACCTTGAAGCTGTGGGATTGGTTGAGACATTGAATGTGATGTATGACTTTTTCATTCGAATATAATATTTTATGTAAACCAAAAGGTGACGGTTTTGGTATGCAAGTTGAGTGCAATTCGATGCAAGTGTGTGTAAGAATTCATTGTATACTTTGAGAGAAGTATTGTAATAGTGAGAAAATAACTTGAAGTTGTTGTGAGCTGATCAGAGAGTGAAGACTGAACATTGTATGTAATTGTTTATTACTGTAATACAATTGTCTTTGCTTGGTGTGGTAAGTTTTTTACTTGAAAAGGTTTTCCCACATAAATACTGTGTCAATCTATGAATGTTTTTTCTATTCTCTTTTATGTTGCATGTATTCATCTCAGTAGTTTTAGAAGCTATTAGAACCATTTTTTGCTCTTCTCCTCTATTGTATTAGTGTTAAGGGAATGTATTCCGCACTGTTGGATCAATAGATCCATCCCTATTTTCCCTTCATCTTCTTATAATTTTAATAGGGTATAAACTTATGGACTAACCTCCACCATGTTTTTTCCCCTAATAGGGTTTCCACGTAAAAAACTTGGTGTTATGTGTGTTTCTGATGTGTTGTTTATTTATGCTTTCATGGTTATTGATCAGATATGAGAATAGGGGTTAATAAATTTAATACGTTTGAAATTTTGTGACAACTAATTCACTATCCCCTCTTAGATGTCTTCCCTTGTGTTGCCAAAAAATTTTAGCAGCTATTGATTTGTTAGGATCTATGATGAAAGTTTCTTAGTGAATGTTAGTTTATGTAAATGGAATTATTTTCTTAAACTTAATTTTAAGTTCTTAAAAATATATTAAATAAATTAGAACGATAGGAATAATAACAAAGAAGAGAACACAAAGACACCAAATTGACAATATAGTTCACCAAAATGACTACGTCTTTGAGTCCCTCTCCAACGAGTGACTAATCCTTGATTATTCTCCATATGCTTGATTACAAGGCACCTTCAATCTGTTAGAAAATCTTAAAAAATTCTCCTTGGATGATAATGAAATGAAGAAAAATCCCCTCCTTCAAGTACAAATTAACTTGGCCTAAGGCCTCTCATAGCTATTTGCATAGAGTTGAAATTATCTCATCATCTAATTCCCAATTTCCTCACCACTGTCCTCCAAAGCCAAAAATTCCCCATTTAAATACAACTTAACATTTTATATGAGGGTTAGAAAACATATTTTTTCATATATTTCCCTATTTCCTAAACAAAGCCCTTATCCCAATTTAAATCTCCTTTAAATTAATCCAGACTTAATGTTTTTGGCACCCCTTAATTCATGGAATTTGGGTTGAATTTTAAGGTTTGCATGGATATAGTTTTTGATGCTCTTCTTAGGGGATCCCTAGTTTTTATTTACATAGGAATTTTAATGGCTCTTTAAATAAAACTAGATACTGACATATCCCAAAAAATGTACATGGCATGTTGGCACCTATTGGGAGTTGGAGAAGGGGGGTTAGCGGTTCAAACTACCCGCCCCCTCAAAATAGGAATTGTTACATGTTACATACAAACTGCCATATACATAGAACCAAGGATTTGGCATGCTTTAGTGGTGACGAGTAAAAATAGGAAGGGGGAGGTCATTGGTTCGAGCCCCTACAACCAAAATTGGAATAAGCCAACTACCGTGCCAAAGTCAATGCAAGGGTGCCATGTGGCACCATTTAATTCGTCATTCCTCAACACGTGTAAAATGTTCATTGGTCCACCTCATTTGTCATATCACCTACCCTACCAGTTGTACTGCCATGTTAGCAACTGCCATTGTGCTTGCCATGTTAGAATGCTAATGTCAGCATCTGTAATGTCTTGGTCAACCTATTTTTTGCAAAACTTTGACCGGCCATAACTTTTCTATCTGAACTTCATTTGATGTGATTCAAGCAGTGTTTCAATCATCTCAATGAACTCTCCAACATGGAGCTATCTTTTGGAGCATTTGGAGCAATCAATTTTTCGGTGAATGACATATCCACCTGTATCAATCCTCCCCACTAGAGAGATTTTGAACCTCCAAAAGCCTGATTACATAGAAAGTAAGTGAGGGTACAACTCCCTTAATTTTCCAACCTCCATCCATTTTTCTTTTCTAGGATTCATCCCTTTGAATCCCACTCTAAGGTACTCAACAACACCCCTTCATGAAGTTCTAACATTTTTTTCCAAGATGATATCCCACTACAACTTTTTCACGTAATCAAGTGATAGATCATCAACAAAAGGAATTTGAACATCAGCCTCCTCATCCAGTATCATAAGAGGTTCATAAAATTTCAAATTATCCACATTAACAACTGAGTAGATATGCATATAAGGAGGTAGATTTAGGTGAAAAAGAATTTGTACCAATCTTTTCTTGAATCTCAAGGGTCCATACCTAATCAACTTGAACTTCTTATCTTCACCCTACATTCTTTCCTTATTGATGTGTAACCAAACTTTGTCACCAACCTAAAACTGATGATCAACATGATGCTTTGATGAATAGTCTGAATAACTAAGAGGGGGGTGAATCAGTTATCACAAAATATTTCCCTTACTTTAATTAATCCAAAGCAAACTTAAATCAATCATATGATAATTAAAACATATATGAAAGAACTTAACAACACCATGCACAATGAACACTAGAATTTACATGGAAACCAAAGATGGGAAAAACCACGAAGAATGCTAATTCTAAATTATAAAACACCAATTAAGGTGGCACCAGTTAAGGTGATTTTCACAAGGGCTCACTGCCAAAATTCTCACTATAGGTAAGTATCACTACCAGTGGGCTCACTACCCAACTAATACAAAAAAAAATTGATTAAAAAAATAGACAAAACATGAACTAATGAAGATGAATCTACTTATTCATGAAGTCAGTTCTAGTTAAGAGCACAATATCTATCTGCAACAGATCTGGTCAAGAATATTTTTCCCACCTTCCTTGCACAACCTCTGCAATACTAATTACTTCTTCTTGACACTTTCCTTCACTTCCTTCTCTATTTCTTGTCACACAATCCTTCACACCCTTATCACTATTCACACACACCACACTTCTTTTTTTGTACTAAATAGATGTTCTACATATATATGCTCGGAGAACAAAATGAGTAGACCTAGAAAAACATGTCGGCTTGAAGAATAACCTTGAAATATTCAATAAGGCTTGGTACGTTGGCACTGGACCCAAAGGATAGGCCGCACATAAAGATCTAACCACATTACCATGGGACCCATAAATACGTCATATATAAGATAAGTTCATCACATAGCATAATTACTAAAAGATAGCGAACTTTGAATTACATGAGATATATTTCAGAGCCAATAGGAATGCCACAACCAAGACCAAATCTTGATCATAATCAAATTCAGTACCAAATGGAGGAATGAAATTAGACATACAAAAACTTGTAACATGCTACATGAATGTTCGGATAGCAAGGATACCCGGAATAAGCTTTAGGAACAACAACAAAAAAGATTAGTCTTCATTATTTTGCATTTAATTGTCTTCCATAGATGTCCCGAAAAGAAGTACTCCCATATCTGGATCAAGGATAACATCCACACTATGAAACATTATAGCATATGATAAGATAGATCATTTATGTATATCATCTGGAGCACAACCTTCTAGATCCCATGTTTTAACATCAATGACAATAATTCCAAATCAACAACTTCTCAATAATCTCCCCCTTAGGCATTAATGACAAAACCAAAAAAACTCAAAACTACAAAAACTGCAAATAAAATACTCCAAGCGAGCACTCCCCCTTTGTCAAGCAATTCAAATCCTCTTTTTGTTTTTATTTTTCTCTTCATTTTCTCCCCCTTTTTTCCATCAAAGGAAAAGGGCCAAATAAGAACTTTCAGAAAATCAAGTAAAAATAACACTTTTCACACAAAATATTTTCTTGTATCTTTCTCTCACAATTGGAAGAATCCTCTTCCAAGCTTGCACTACAGAAACCATTATGGCACACATACTCTCCTGTAGAACCAACATCCTAAATGAATGTGACCAGTATGAAGATAGGCACTGTTCACAATCCTCTACATCAGAAAGTATCCCTTAGAGATGACACAATTGAACCTCAACAATTTCTTTGACCAACCAGAAATTTTTGACCAAGTCTTCCCTATTTCTTTGAGTAGACAATAACTCAAATTTAACTCACCAACTCTTATTCTTTATTTTCCATATTTAACAACTAAGCCTTTACAATTGTGATTCAGAGATTAGACATCTAACCTAAATAGCTATCTCAATCATCATGAAAGTGCATTTAAATTGTCAACCCAGGTACATAAACTTGAAATGGGTTAGCACTATACATGCACTATGAATCCAAAGTAGCCACATCCATCCTATAGCTAAGAAACACACAAAACTGAAAGTAAATTGCTTGGAAGGAAATAACATAAATAATGAACATCAACAAATAACTAGACTAAAATGAAATGACAGAAAATAAAATTTGAGCATACAAATAGGAAACTACTTTGTTCTGCTTTGGCTGCAGGAACAGTCACAAAATGGAATTCTAGTGGTTGCAAGAATAGCCAGTGCTAGATTCTTAACTAATTACTGAACAAAAAATAAGAACTAAACTAAACTAAGGTACATGATGAAATACTCACCAAGTGGTCCCCCTTGGATAAGTATTCCCTAAAATAAAGATAGACTCAGATGCATGAAATTATAACTTCATTTTATTTATTGTAAAATATGAGTACAAATGAGCAACATGACGATATTATTGAAAAACTCAAGAGTGTGATTACATCATCAAATTAACATTCTTCCACTGGAAAAGAGAGAGAGAGAGAGAGAGAGAGAGAGAGAGAGAGAGAGAGAGATAGAGAGACCCATAGGAACATCAAAGCCTTATTTAAACACCTAGTAAGGTAGTCAACTCCAACAAACGTAGAGGACGCCACATTAGGGAAATGCAGAAAAGAGTAGAGGTGGCTACGCATGCACAAAATCTATCAGGCATGTTTTACTTAACATGATTCTGGCATAACTGTAATGTCAACACTTGCTCAATAGCATTTAATACCATTACAAGGTAGTTACAATCTAATTTTCATGAGGAATATCTAGCCGCCAAGAGTCTTCTCTCCATTAAATGACCACCCTGTTGATTGGTATGGCACATGACCAATTGGCGGAATCTTCCTAATTTGCAGGCCTTTAATCATCTGCATGAAAATGTTAGCACGCATAATAACTACACATCCATAATCATCTTAAAGAGATATTCATTAATCACATGCAAAATTAACACAATCGGTTCATATAGCATGTCAATATCATTTGAAATTTATGAAAATAAGTTCATGTCCAAAGTCTATAGTTTTAAGGAAATATTATGAAAAGATCAACTCCCAAGTATCAAAGTCTTATGATGACTGTAGTAAATGAACAACAATCATATCAATAATTAGACCATAATCTAGACTCATCATTCCCCCCAACATAATGTCTTGTTGGTCCTTCAGTACAGGAATAGTTGTGTTTTTGTTTGGTCAATGCCTTAAAGTTAGCAACTGCAAGCTGTCCCACATCAGTTTTTATCATTTCTAAATTAGGATCCCAATAGAATCCTTGTTACCTATCCAACCTAATCCATCTTTGTCTTTCATCAACTATGTCATACATGTAATATCTGAATTTTGGCATAGACCATAGTAGGATAAGTGGCTGAAAAATTAGTGGAAGCCAAAATTTCCCTTTTGTTCTTCCAAGCTGCATATATCTATCAGCTCTTTTAAGTGCTACAACATAGTTGTGTGTGGAATGAGGCTCCACTTGCTTTAAATCATTAGATAGGTTCTTCCACCTCTGGGGCAAGTATCCCATTACAGAGTCTCCTGCAGTTCTTTCCATCTCCTCATATTATTTGTAAACTACCTCTCTCTCAAGAAGGATCCTATAGCTATAGCTTGGTCAGTATAAAATTTTGTGCCAACCCTTAAAAATATCTCCTGGATGTCTAGATTCAACCCTAATGGGCAGGGGAATGTTGGATTCAATTTTCCTATAATCCCTATGCTGCTTTCCCCAACTTACTTTGTTTTGTATCCAAGACATGAATGCCCTTAATTGGACATCCCCAACATATAACAGTGGATTCCACTCATGGTCTTTGGTCACAACAAAATTATGTAAATAAAATTCACACAACAAATTTTTCATCTCAAGGGGAGCAATCCAAAAAGTATTGAAAAATTTAGTATGGGTCTCAATGGAGGGGTTCAAACCTATAACAATTCTTGCTAGCTTGAAAGAAAGATGCCTCTCCTTTAAATACAATCCATAGACCCTCGGAGGAGCCTTGCATTCCAATATCTATGGTACTAAATTTTTCATGTCATCCACCTTCTTTAAAACATTTTTTTTACATTTGTATCCTTAGTTCCCTCATCTTTATGTTCAATTTCCTTCTTTAGCCTGTGATTTTTTGTTTTCAATTCTTCTTCTCTTCTTTGTATTTCTTTCCATAAATTCAAGATTACTATGTTCATTAAAAAATCAGAGGGCCTATGTACTCCTATCATCATTTTACCTGGCACTTGTGCTTGCTCTTGGTAGATTACCAGCCGTAGGGCTTCTATTTGCTCAGCCAATTTTGGTTGCAGGGGTGTTGCCTGTTCTCTCATTTCAATCTACAGGGTCTCTTGTTCATGTTGCAAGAACTCTTGCTGTAGGAGTTCCTAATTTTCCTCACACACCTGGTTTTCAAATTTCTCTACAATATCAGCAAGATATGTCACCGTTAAATTTGTTGCTTCCTCAAACACATCCTTTTCTTCAACATTTACCTATTTCATTTGAGCTTTTGCATCCTCCCATGGAATTTTTCTAGGTTTGGGGCTTTCCTCTAGAGGCACATTGAAGGATAGCTTAGCTTATCTTAATTTTCTAGGAGGGTGCCCATGTTTTTCTTTTACTGTAGAAAGAACAATGTCAGCCTTTCATTTCTTGGAGCTTGGCACTTCTTTTTCTGCCATTTTCTTTTTAGCTTTTCCTTTCTTTATTTCTGCCTTCTTCTTCTATGCCCCGATTTTCATTAGGGTGCCCAGAGGGACATCATCCTCAGAATCAGGAGAGGAACTCTCTTTATCAGAATGCTCTACCTCAAAAGAACTAATTTCAATAGTTTTTTTAGTTGCAAGAGGGTTTTCGCTAGGGCTTGTGTCAAAATTTGAGGCACCAGAAGTGGCCCCAACATTTCTCCTTCTCCTCCCAACCCTACAAGGTTGATGCAAAACCCTAGGTCACAAATATTCTGGTCTAATTTGATCAATACTTAAAAATTCTTCCCAAAAAATATCGGACACATCATGCAGAGACTTTTCAACTAATAATTTGATCAGAAAATGGTGGGAAATAGAATTGTCCCTACCTTTCTAAGTCTTTGTTTCCATGATTGAAAGAAGGTGGTATAGCACATTGGGAACATTCATTCTCCTTCTATGCCTCATGTGGTTCAGGAGCTTAAAATGCATGGAATGTAAATTTGACTGGCGACCTTCGCAAGTGGTATACTTGACAACATAAACTATTACCTGCTTCCATAGCTCGGGCAGAGAAGTCCCCTTTGCTCCTTTCTTGTCCATGCTCAATGGAGGGTCACTAGGTTCTGAAAAATTTGGCCCTAGCCAACCTAGTGTCCTTGGTAGCATGGTAATTTTTACCATCGGTAGGAAACCCTATAACTTTTACAATTCTTTCCTCTATAGCTACAACTTCCAGCCATTTTACCATGGCCTTTCCTTCAGACAATGTATGGGTGAATTCTAATGCAACATCTTCATCAAAACCATTCAGCTTTAAGAAATAATCTAGCCATCCATAGTTTCTAAACTCATCCAGGCAAGTTGCATCTTGTAGTAATACATCATGAACCATGGGTTCATTTTGATTCAACCCACCTCCCATTGTCTGTAATCAAATAGTCACTATGCAAAATTTTTCTTCCTACAATCCTTGTCTAAATGCCAAACTTCTCCTTCCAAACTTCTCCTTCCTGCAACTCTGCTAAATTTCTGATGTTGTTGTCATCTGAATTTTACCTTTTTGGCTTAATATTATGACATGAGAAATTCAAGCAATAAAGGAGTAATAAATGTAGGCTATGATTAAGGAAAATGGCGGCGGAGGATTTGTATTTCGCACATATGAGCCATCATCTCACTCAAAATTTGAATTGGCTCAATAACTTAAATTTTTCTGACATGAACTAGTACAGACAGATATGCAGACATGGCATTGACATCTATCTTCACATGTGAGGTGGAATGTCAATTTAACAGGGATAGGGAATAATTGCATGCTATGGTGCACATTCCATATTGATTCACAACAATTAAATAAATGCACTTAAATACAATTAAGATATAATAATTGATGTGTACATACTTGAATTTGTGGAATATTTATTGCAAATATCATGGAGAAAGTACCAATCACTTTTTAAAAAATCAGCCGAGCAATTA
Source organism: Sequoiadendron giganteum (assembly GCA_007115665.2). NCBI lineage: Eukaryota > Viridiplantae > Streptophyta > Pinopsida > Cupressales > Cupressaceae > Sequoiadendron > Sequoiadendron giganteum. Next base: position 581,994,756 of record CM021101.1, read on the forward strand.
ATGAAATCGGAGCGAAATGAGGTGGAATGAAATGAAGTGAAGTGAAATGATGGTGGTGATGTGGAAGAGAGAGAAGGGTGGAATGAATGGGTAGATGGGTGAAGAAGTTGACCCCCACAAAGTGGGAATCTTTATTATGAGAAGTGGCACACCTTAATTAGCCGAAAGAAGGGACACGAGGTCCATTTCCTTCGGCTACAGGAAGTTTGGGTGTTTCATGCTAAGTGAATTGTTGCAAGAACTCTTGCTTAGAAGTTGGCTTGTGATACAATCTCAGGTGATGACTATTTACCAGTAGCTTAAACCTGATAGGGTCAATGGTAGTAATCTAAACAACTCCATTGGAAAATACTTCAGCCACCTCATAAGGTCTGAGCCACCTTGTCTGTAATTATATTGCATTATCCTGATATCTTGAGTCATAGAGTAGTGGCCAATCTCTAGGCTGAAATTTATTATCCTTGATGAATTTACCATGCCACTTATTCACTAATTCTGCACTACCTCTGTGTGATGCAAAGCTTCCTTCCTCATCTCATCCAAAGCATTCAACTACATGATTCAATATTTGTGTGCTTCAGAAATATCCATTCCCAATTCTACTACAGTCCTAAGAGTCTTATGATCAAATTCAATGGGCATCATGGATCTCTTTCCATACAATAGCTCAAATGGAGTGAATCTTGTAGTTGTTTTACAGTTGGTTTTGTAAGCCCAAACAACTTCTAGTAGCCTGCTTGCCCAATCCTTTTTATGGATAGCCATTGTTTTGGTCATAATGGCATCAATTTCTCTATAGGTCACCTCAACTTGGCCATTGTTCTGGGGGTGATAAGGAGTATACTTCCTATGCCTAATGTTGTACTCATTGACTAGTGTTGTAATAAGGGTTGAAGTGAATTGAGTCCCTTGATCAATCACTATTTCTCTTGGAACCCCATAGTGTGTGAAAATTTCTTCTTACAGAAATTATGCAACCTTATTATCTCTTGCATGCTTCATAGCCTTAACTTCTACCCGTTTAGTCACATAATTAGTGCATACCAAAATATAGGATTTACCTTTTGATGGAGGATAAATGGGTCCTACAAAATCCTATCCCCACTTATCAAATGGATTGATTATTACCTAGGGTCAAAGTGGCATCTCATTAGATTTGGTTGGTCGCCCCATCCTTTGGTATCTATCACACTTCCTTGTATATCTCCCTGCATCCTTGTGGAGTGTTGGCCAGTAATATCCTATGTTCAAAATCTTCATTGTTGTCCTCTTGGCTGTAAAAAATCCTCCACAGGGTTCATTGTGGAAAACATGTAGAATATCATATGTCTCATCTTCCCTCACACATCTCCTCATGACCTGGTTAGGTCCAGTGTAGAAAAAACATCCAATAATCCATGAGAAAGAAAAATATTTTTCAATGAGCACTCTCCTCTCTTTTGAAGAGAAGTGAGGAGGGACTCTCCTTGTGACCAAAAAATTAGCTATGTCAGCATACCAGGGTGTCTGCACACTGATGGAAAATAAGTTCTCATCAGGGAAAGAATCATCTATGACTTGATTATCCTTGGATGTGGTCATCCTTGAAAGAAAATATGCAACAACATTGACCTTCCTTGGTTTATCCACAATGGTTATATCAAACTCATGCATCAACAATAACCATATTGCTAGCCTTCCCAAAATCATAGGTTTATTCATGAGGTATGTAATGGTTGCATGATTGTTGTGCAAAAATATTTGGTAGCCTGTTGTGTAATGTCTGAATTTTTTTAAAGCATAGATCACTACTAACATTTCTTTTTTTGTCACAGTATATTTGAATTCAGCTCCTTGCAAATTTTTGTTGACAAAGTAAATATCATTTTCAATAGCTCCTTTTTGTCCTAGGACTACTCCTATAGCATAGTCTAATGCATCTACATGGATGTGAAAAGGAAACTCCCAATTAGGTCCCTTGAGCATAGGAGAATGAGTTAAAGCTGCTTTCAAGTCAGAAAATGCCTCGTCACAGTCTATTGTCCATTGGAACTCAACATATTTAATTAGGAGATTATACAATGGTGCTGCAATTTTGTTGAAGTCTTTGATGAACCTCCTATAATAACCTACATGTCCTAAGAAACTCTTAACATATTTTTTTTTGCAAGGGTAGGGAGATTGGTAATCACCTCAATCTTTACAAAATCTACTTGAATTCCTTTGTGAGAGATGTAGTGGCCAAGAACTACACCTTCCTACATCATCATGAAGCACTTCTCACTATTTAAAGATAGATTGTGGTCTTCAGAATTTTTAGAACTCTTTTAATATTTTCCAATGCTTCATTGAAATTAACACCATAAGTAGTGAAATCATCCATATAAATTTCCATGCAATCGTGAGAGATGTCTAAAAATATTCTAATGACTACCCTATGAAAAGTTGCAGGTGCATTACATAAGCCAAATGGAAGTACTGAGTAAGCATGGGTTCCCCACGGATAGGTAAAGGTGGCCTTCTCTTGGTCCTCTAGTGTGATTTGGATCCGGTTATAGCCATGGAATTCATCAAGAAAATGAAATCACTACTTTCTTGCAAGTGAGTCTAGAACTTGATCTATGAATGGTAAGGGGAAATGGTAGTTTTTGGTGGTAGAGTTAAGTTCCCTGTAATCAATAAAAACTCGCTACTTCCCTCCTTTTTTGGGCACAATCACCAATGGGGACACCCATTGGCTATCTGAAATGGGGTAGATAAATCTTGCATCTAGCAATTTTTGCAATTCCCCTTTTACTATTTCTCTCAATGCAGGGTTAATTCTTCTTTGTGTCTACCTTACTGGTGTACAATCATTTCTTATGTATATCCTATGAGTGCTAAGTTTAGGATCCAATCCCTTCATATCATGATAGTCCCATGAAAATGCATTTTGGTGGGTCCTTAGTAAGTTTTCCAATGACAACTATTGTTCTTCATTCAATTTACTATTGATATTCAGATATTTCCCTTATGTTACTTGTACTTGTTTAGTTAATTCTACCATAACTGCTTCACAAATGCTTGGTACCTTGAGTTCATGTGGTAGTAATCTGTGAAACATACCTGTTGTTGTAGGAAATTTGATTGCACGAAAGGCATCTACAAGACAAGTGGTTGCAGGAAGAGCGGTTGCAGGATGAGCGACTACATGAAAAGTGGAGACAGGAAAAGCGAGAAGGAGTGCTTTCATTGTAGCAGCAGAATCAGATACATGAGATGATGATGCTTCTTATACCTCATAATGGTTCTGAATTATGTGAGACAATACCTCATCTTCATCTTGAAGCTGCAAGAAATTACTTATGCTTAACATCATAAGTTGTGCCACAGAGTTAACTTCCTTGGCCTCTTCACCAACATGTGGCCATACTAGATTATCCTTATCATGGGATGGCTGAGTGGGAGGGTAGAGAAAAATATTTTTGGTGCTCTTTCCATGATAAATGGTCATGTCTCATGTTTGGCATCCAATATAAGCATTTGTTGTTGATAACCACAGTCTTCCAAGAATAATGGGGTACCTTCCTAGTGTGGTTTTAGGAGAGAGAATCATAAAATATGTTGGGTTGACAACATACACGATAGGAGGGTCCTCAAAGAGAACAATCTGGGCCATGCAACTAGAGTAACATAATAGAAGCAACACATGATCTAGAGGAAAATGCAGATTAGAACATTCTTATTATCACGAAATTCAATTACACATAGTCGGCCACATCCGAGCATACAGATTCAGCTCATAGGCTTGATTACAATATTCTCAAAATACACTACTCATACATGCGAACGAAAAACCTACATATCGGACTCTATATACATTCTATTCTACTTCATGGTTGTTCGTTGTCCATCTAATGATTCATTACAAGCTTTATATCATATCCGTGAGTCTAGAAACATTTGTGACGGCCAAAGGTCATTACAATCTTTGATGAAGAAAAATGTAACATGTGCAAGAATAGGTTGGCCTCAGATCTGAAATTATTCCATGGTAGATGTGCAAGATCAAGTGTGGACCTAAGTGTAAGATCAGGAACACTCCATAGAACAAATCTAAACACACCATGAGGATCCGCAAGTCATGAAAAATATCCACGATCGATCCAACTAGCCATTAGGTCTTTAAATTATTTTGGGGCCAGTTCCAAAAACTGCCATTCAATCCAAAAGTGATAACTTGCTGGAAAAAAAACCAATCGAGCTAAAAACTTGGAATAAGGTAATTGAGCATTTCCACAATGAAACCATAGGTACATGAGACTTGGTGAGAAAGTATGAATAAATACCGGATTCCCAACTTGAACAAGAAAAAGAACAAATAAAGAACAAAACTAAATGAAAATATTTTTGGTTGATGCAAGATTTCCAAGAACCAGGGATGCTCTTGCATCATGGTTACCACTAGGTCTTCCACTATACCATCACATGTAACAATAAAACTTTCAACAAGCTATAGGACAGTAGGAGTAGGTCGTATGCTTACAATATTTAGTTGTTGCAAGATGTCCTTAGTTATCACATTTATTGTTGCTCCTAAATCAATCAAAGCATTCTTTATCTACATCCCATTTCTAACAACTCCTACCACATGACTCCCTAGGTCATTATACTTGGGAATAGTCACTTTCCCAAGCATGATGTCAGCAAGTTGTCCCACCACATGAATTATAGTGGGGTCTTTCCTCTTCCTATCTGGATTTTAAAGGCATGCTTCCTTGATTGCTTTTCCATATATGGGAACATCTTTTATGGCCTAAAATAGAGGTATCTGGACACATATATGCTTCAACTGATCTAGAATGTCAAAATTTGTGTCCTTTTCTATCATAGTTTCCAACCTCTAGGGAAATGGTGGTTCAACTTCAGTTTGCTTGGTTGGGACTGGTTCAGATTTTTTAGGTGTACAAGGTTGAATGGGGACATTCAGAGGATACTCTTATTCCACAAGAAGCTCAGTGATAATATGTGTGGAATGAGCTAGAAAATTAGTTCTTGAATGCAATTGTATGTCACTTACACTCACAACATATGCAAGGAATTGATTTGGATTACTAGAGTATACCGGTTGATGTTGTGGTTTATTATTTGGGTTAGGTGTGGGCTAGGTTGGTAGCTGAGTAGGTTTAGATGCATTTGAACTTGATTTAGAAAGATGGGTCATTATAGCAAGTTGTTGGGGTTGAGAAGGTGACTGCATGTAATTGGTTGACTGGTTTGGCCATTATTGTCCTCCCCTCCACTGAGATGTTTGTTGCCAATTTCCTAGAGGTGCCTGCCAATTTCCTTGAAACCACTACTAATTCCCCTGAGGTTGCTACCACAGGGGTGGAGAATTTGCAGGGTTACTCCAAGGCTATGATGGATATCCTCCATAATTGGATGGATATGGGGGTTTCCATTGATTACTAAATGAATAAGAATTAAAATATGGCCCATCAAACGATAGTGGATCTGGTGGCATGCCCTATCTTGGAGCCCATCGCCTCCTTTGTGCAACATAGTAGACTTGATCATCTTCACCTTGGATTTACTTGAACTCAAGTGCCATCTGCTTGTTGTCAATATTAGCTACCATCTTGCATTTGCAGTCCTTCTTTTATCTGCAACGGAGGAAATATTTTGCCAACATTACTTTTGCATCTTCTTGTTTCTTTTTGGCCTGAAGTGAATCTAGCTAAGTAGCCAAATTATTTATGATGTCTTGCTTGAAGTCTGCCAGTAAGTGAGTAATCTCCATCCTTGAAACTCCATTGATAGATGACTTACCCATAGAAGATTGGTAAGCTCTCCCCTTCTTTGAAGTTGTCCTAGAATAGTTCTAACATATCTTCTTGATATCCTCCCAAGGAACTTGGGTGATATCTCCTCCTCCCATTAGGTCCAAGGCATCTGTACAGCTGTCATTAATTCCTCTCAAGAAAAGAAGCTTATGTGATTCTTCATTAAGTGTATGGTGTGGAGATTTTTGTAGGTAAAACAAAAACCTTGAAATGTAATCCTCCAAGCTCTCATCCCCCTTTGGTTGCATTCTAAAAATTTCATCTCCTCTCATGTCACTGCCTCTGCAATACTCTTTGTATTTCTCAAAGAAATTTGTCTTCATGTCCTCCCAAGTCTCCGCAGTATCTCTTCCTAGGCTCATGAACCATCTTAATGCAACTTCTTTCAAAGTGGTAGGAAATAGCTTAAGCCTATGGGCATCAGTGGTATAGTCATAACTCTTGTAGAGTATATCAAACTCAAATAAGAATGTATCAGGATCTTTTGTGACAAGTCCATAGAACTTAGGAAGGACTAAAGTAGGGATATTTTTGAGGTTTTCTACTTTATTCTGATGAGAAATGGTGAAAGGAAAATCTAGTCTATTAGGTCTATTAGGTATATTTCCATTTTCCTCACCCATGTCTGCTTGATGAAGTTCCAAAGCAAAGGGGTATTCAATTAGATTTTGATCTTAAGAGGAAACTTCAGAACTAGTTAGATCTAGAAATATGTGTGGCTCTTCTTCTTCTTCTTTTCTTGGTAGGTTTTGATACTCAACTATCTGGAATAGATCAGTATTGTCAGGAAGGAATCTTCCACGAGCATCTCTTCTCCTTTCTCTATGCATACAGTATCAACTCACTCTCAGCCAAATCACACAAAGAATTGGAAAAAGAATAGGGAGGTCATAACTCTTCTAAACAAGAGGGATATATTAAGAACAAACTCCCATAAATATTATAGCAAAAAAAAATATCAATGACTCCAAAGAACTTCCTAGTTTTACACCATCCCCAGCAATGACACCGAAAATTTTGACCTCCTATAATGTTTTAACAACTAAGCCTTTACAACTGTGATTCATATATTAGACATATACCTAAATAGCTATCTCAATCATCATCAAGGTTCATTTAAATTGTCAACCCAAGGACGTAAACTTGGAATGGGTCAGCACTGTATGTGCACTAGGAATCCAAAGTAGCCACATTCATCCTATAGATAAGAAAGACACAATACTGAAAGTAAATTGCTTGGAATGAAATAACATAAATGTTGAACATCAACCAATAACTAGACTAAACTGAAATTCATGACAAAAATGAAAATCTAAGCATACAAATAGGAAACTACTATGTTCTACTTTGGTTACAGGAACAGTCACAAAATGGAATTCTAGTGGTTGCAGGAATAGTCGGTTCTAGATTCTTAACTAATTACTAAATAGAAAATGACAAGTAAACTAAACTAAGGTACAAGATGGAATACTCACCAAGTGGGCCCCCTTGGATAATTATTCCCTAAAACAAAGATAGACTCAGATGCAAAAACTTATAACTTCATTTAATTTATTGGAAAACATGAGTACAAATGAGCAACATGACTATATTACTAAAAAACTCAAGAGTGTGATTACATCATCAAATTAACATTCTTCCACTGGGAAAAAGAGAGAGAGAGAGAGAGAGAGAGAGAGAGAGAGAGAGAGAGAGAGAGAGAGAGAGAGATCTGAAGGAACATTGGAGCCTTATTTAAACACCTAGCAAGGCGGTCAACTCTAGCAGACAGGGAGGACGTCGCATTAGGGAAAACACAGAAAAGAGAAAAGGCAACTATGCATGCACAGAATCTGTCAGACATGTTTCCCTTAACACGAGTATGGAACAATAGTAACACTAGTGCTTGCTCAACAAAATTTAAGACCATTACAAGGCAGTTACAATCTAATTTGTGTTTGGAATCTCCAACTACCAAGAGTCTTCTCTCCATTAAATTACCATCTTGTTGACTGGTATGGCACACGACCAGCTGGCAGAATATTCCTGATTTGTAGGCCTTTAATTATCTGCATGACAATGTTAGCATGCACAACAACTACACATCCATAATCATCTTAAAGTGACATTCATTAATCACTTGCAAAATTAACACAGTCAATTCATATAGCATGTCAATATCATTTGAAAGTTATGAAAATAAGTTCATGTCCAAAGTCTATAGTTTTAAGGAAATATTATGAAAAGATCAACTCCCAAGTTTCAAATTCTTATGATGACTACAGGAAATGGACAACAACCCTATCAATAATTAGACCATAAACTAGACTCATCAAATGGTATTTATTAGTAGAGCTTAGGGGTCTTTGTCTATACCAATAAGTTCCTCCACGTCTCTATATTTCACCATTTTCTTCCCAAGGAGGTCACCAACTCTGCACAATCCAATAATAGCTTAAAGGGCTTCCTTAGTGATCAGATAGGTTTTTTAGAAAATGATGCAGCCATCCTTGAATCGACTCAATAGACACAAGATAGATTCATTGTCAGAAATCCAGGTGAATTCTCCCCATAAATCCATACCTGGGGCTCTTACATTCTACAATTCATCAACCTTCAACCCTAGGTCCTTTCCTTCATCTTTCGATGATGAATTTCGTCCAACTCTACTCCCTTCAACTTCAACGAAATACTACCACTGGATTTACTATCAACCTTTGTCGCACTTAGCTTCTCAATCCTTTTATCACTCACTGAAAACCTCTTCTTTTTTGTAAACTATGAGAAATGATTTGAAAACTATATCTTTTATCCTTAATTGCTCATGATGATTTCACCACCAAAATGTTCATCGATGATGCCAGCAATTGTACTTCATTTTTCAATCAGCCGGATTAAGCTTCATCATATATCACCAACTAGATCTAGCTTAGTCATATTGAAAACACATCAATATTACTTCTAAGAGGGGGAACTAACAAGATTGCATTGCAAAACACCCCTTGAGACAAGACAGTAGGCTCAAATTTTGGAAGAGCTTGTACCAAGATCTAGTACCACAGAAGAGCTCCCCACACTAGTTTCCTTTTTCTTCCAAACCATGGCAATCTTCTTAGATTCATCTTATTCTACAACCTCCTTTTTGTTTTCAGACTTGTCTGAAGTAACACATTTGCATGTGTTAGCATAATGTCTTGATTGATTGCACTTGTAACATCTATGCCCTAACTTAACTGATTGAACCCTAGATCTGAACTAATTAGCTTTGTAACCATAACCATCACATAAGTAGAAATAACCATGAAAGAGATTATTCATTCCATTCCTTCTAGCCAAATTAGATAATTCACTTCTGCAATGACTTGCTTTGTGAACAAAATTGTGATAGTTAAAGCATTCAATACTCGGTTCCTTCTTGCTTCTACACTCTATAGCCTTATGTCCAAAAATTTTGCATAGAAAATCATTACCATTAAATGAAAAGTACCTTTGAGCATTTGGTTGCCTGATCGGAGGTCTTTTTGTCAATGTTTTAGAGTTTCAAACCTTGCTTATTATAATAGATCTTGCTTCAACTTCAATTGCATTGCCTTTACCCTTAGTACTCTGATTTGAGCTTTCCCCTAAGAAGACAAGTCCTTCCTTATCCTTGTGACATTTCTGTAGGGACAAAATCTGATCCAAAATTATGCTACTTTCGCATACTCTTGCTTTTGATTTCAGCCTTCTTAACTCTTGATCTAACTTCTCATTTTCTTATAATTTTTGTTTGATGTTATCTTTGATATTTTCTTCAATATTATTCCATTCTTCCATATTCTATTTGATGATATCTTTGAGATTTTCTTCAGTCTTCTTGCATTCATCCAACTGTAGCTTTAGATTCACAACACTTTCCTTTGACTCCTTTAATTCTTCACTAACCTCTTTGTGTCTTGCTTTGAATTTTTGGATTTTCTCCCTTAGCTTTGAGATGCAAGAATTTGCCTCCTTGATGTTTTCTTTCAATTCCTCATTTTCAAATTCCATACTTTCAATATTATCAAACATTATCCTCAATTCTTCATCAAAGTAATAGTCTTCTACCATCTTGTTCAAACTTCCAGGATCTCCCTCAAGCGGTTAAGCTTTATCTGCAAGGGACCAGGCTCTAATACCAATTGTTGAATAGTTTGAATAACTAAGAGGGAGGGTGAATCAGTTATCACAAAATCTTTCCCTTACTTTAATTAATCTAGACCAAACTTAAATCAATCAGATGATAATTAAAATAGATATGAAAGCACTTAACAACACCATGCACAATTGAACACAATAATTTACGTGGAAACCCAAGATGGGAAAAACCATAGAGAATGCTAATTCTCAATTATAAAACACTAATTAAGGTGACACCGGTTAAGGTGATTTTTACAAGGGCTCACTGCCAAAATGCTCACTATAGGTAAGGCTCACTACTGGTGGGCTCACTACCTAATTAATACAAAAACAACTGATTACAAAATAGACAAAATATGAACAGATGAAGCTGCATCTACTTATGCATAAAGTTAGTTCTGATTAAGAGCACTGTATTTTTTTGTAGCAGATCCAGTCAAGAATCTTCTACCCACTTTCCTTGCACAACCTCTATAATAATGATTACTTCTTCCTAACACTTTCCTTCGCTTCCTTCTTTGTTTCTTGTTGCACAATCCTTCGCACACACCACATTTATTTTTCTATACCAAAGAGATATTCTACATACATACATACATATATATATATATATGCCCAGAGAACAAAATGAGTCAACCTAGCAAAACATGTTGGCTTGAAGAAAAACCTTGAAATATTCAATAAGGCTTGGTACATTGCCATCAGACCCAAAGGATAGGTCACACATAAAGATCTTCTTACCATGTTACCGCACAACCCATAAATAGGGCATACATAAGATAAGTTCATCACATAGCATAATTACCAAAAGATAGCAAACTTTGAATTACATGAGATATATTATGGAGCCAATAGGAACGCCACAACCAAGACCAAATCTTGATCATCATCAATTTCAGTACCAACCAAAGGAATGCAATTAGACATACCAAAAATTGTAACATGCTACATGAATGTCTAGATAGCAAGGATACCCGGAATAAGCTTTACGCACAACAACAAAAAAGATTAGTCTTCATTATTCTACATTTAACTGTCTTCCACAAATTTCCCAAAAAGAAGTACTGCCATATCCAGATCAAGGATAACATCCACACTATGCAACATTATAGCATACGATAGGATAGATCATCTTTGTATATCATCTGAAGCACAACCTTTTGGATCTCATGTTTTGACATCAATGACAACAATTCCAAATCAACAAATTTTCAACATACTTATCATATCAGGCCTTGTACTTTGCATGGCTCTTCTCTTTCTATGCTTCAACTATCTGATGGGCTTAGATATTTTGGATGAACTTCAAGGCCTTTTCTACATCATGATTTCCATCTTTAACATCTTCCTTCTCAAAAGAAGAAACCATAGGTGTCCTTGGATAATAACTAAAACAAGTCTCAAAAGCATATCTTTAAGTAGAAGAGTGTATCGCATGGTTGTAAGCATGTTGTACATAATGTAGACTTTCATCCCATGACTTAGGATGTTTACTGTAGTAACCTCTAAGAAGATGAACCACTGTTCTATTAACTACTTATGTCTATCCATTTGTTTGCAGATGGAATGTTGTTCTCTTCTTCAGTCTAGTGTCCATAAGATCCCATAATGCTGACCAAAATTACCACAAGAATCGAGAATCTTGATCCAATACAATAGAAGTTGGAAGCTCAAAATGAACCCATATAGACTACAAGTACAAGTGTGTTGTTAGTTCAACTATGATTTTTTTTACAAGGCATCAAAATACACATTTTTTTGAACCTATTTGTTGATGGTGTTTTTATGCACTTCTCAACACAGGCAACGTGCAAGTGCATTACCTCTCTTGAAAGACAATCTTCCACAATTAAATAGCAAAACACTATCCCAAAGTCTCTCGGATGTCAATTCATGATGGTGCTTGGAATATATCAGTTGATTTGTGATGTGATTTGCTGGAATCACAAGGTGGTCTTACATGAATCAAATTTGTAGGAGAATTAGATCTACGAACAGAGTTCTTTGGATAGGAAATTAGTGCACTTTTGTTACAGGTTCAAACAATAGTCTTGAGCTCCATCTTATCGTTGAATTTGGCTTTACAATGTGCAATGAACCTTAGCATAGGTTATTTCTTTAAAAAAAAGGAAAAGGACAAGGAAGAGAGAAGCTTCCTGGACCTACAACTACTGATGAATAGTGATCATGGAGGTTCCTGTTGTGGATAGTTTCCTTAAACTAGAATTTCACTTAATCAAAAATTTCATAATGCCATTAAATATGTGTTATCTTCTAAGGATTGCAGATATTTCATCATTCATTCACCATATAGATATGAATAAAGATAAATTTTAAAGAGCAGCTATAAAATCAGAGTCCCAACTAACTTTTCATAGTCACCTACCAATAGCAAATGCTTAAAGTATGGACAAAAAATACACACAGCAAGAATCTTCACAACCAAAGACAACATTACTAAATCTACCAAGGACAGCTAAAAATGAAATTAGAGCAGCAAAGTAACTCAAACTAGAATCTTAACTTATGTGAGAAGAATCATAAAACATGGGAAGAAATCCAAAATACACCAAAATCATTGTATTTCTATTCCAATTTTTGCAACATGTCTTTACAACAACTCAACTCTCTTAAAATCAAAGGAGGAGACCCCTATTTATAGTTTCCAAAAAATGAAATGAGTGGCCAAGATTCAATTCCATTGTGTGGCCAAGATTCACTTTACAACAGGGTTTCACCTACCCCCAAATATATTACATTTTAAAATACATCTTTTGTCTTTTCCCTATTTTGTCTTCTAGTGGTAGCACTGTAGCATTTTCGTCTTTTTGTTGATTGCTCTTTGTTGCAGCTATTCTTTCAAAAATTCTTCATCAATAATAGGGTTGCCTTCCCACTTCTTCAAAGCTGCATACTCCATGAATCTCAAGATTACCGGTCGAAGCTTGTCGGCCTCAATGATGTTAGACCTTAGCACTTGGTAACTCCATTCCTTGGAATTATTAACGAGCTTTTCCCAGTATTATTCATACCTGGTAACATGGTCTTTGAAAATCTCAGACTAGGTGAAAGCTTATGCAGCAAAGCTCATAAATTCTGTGGTAACCTTGGTTGACATTCCCTTCTCCATCCTCCTTCGAAAGTGAGTCTTTATTCTTTCTGAATTGATCTTAACAACAGGCATCTTGTACCCTATCATCAACTTGAGGTATCTAGCACAATATCCTCTGGCCTCTTTGGCCCATTCAATATCTAGAATTACTCATTCTAGGATATGTTCCAGCCTCCCCTTTCGGCGATCGAAGTCTCACTTCCACACATCCATTAACCAATGGTCATCGTCGTTGAAGGCAAGGTCCTTTTCCCAAACCTCACTTGGCAGTGCGAGGATAGCCTCAATTTTTGGGTAGGAAACCTTATACTTCTTTGGGAACTCCTTGTAGATTCACCTCATGCCTTCAAGAGACGTTTGAACTTCCAGGAACTTGTTCGCTATTTGGACAGCCAAATTGATGCCCATATTCCCAATGTCCAAGACCTGCTAGAACCAATTTTTCGTGGTCCTATCCAAGTTCCAACTTCTTTCTAGCTTGTTGATATGTTCTTGGGATAGCAACTATGGTGGGGTTGATGATGTGGTAGGTTGTTCATCCGAAGATGACCATTGTTGAATGTAGGTCATCAGATCAGCCACCTGCACCTTGAGCTCTTCCTTTGAAACCTTATCCTACTGGATAAGGTGCACCACTATGACGACTGATTCCCAAAGGTGGTCAACCTTTTGTTCCCTGGTGGCCACTCCCAAGTCAATGGTGGAGATGTTATAGCTTATTCCTTGTTCTCCAACCACTGACGTAGCTATTTGCATTGCCCTAGATCCAGAGGCATCCATCATTACCTTTCATCTTATTCTAGGCTTCTTCTCCTTCTTGGTACTAATCTGAGCTCTAGCCAGTATTGCCTCCAGTCTTGCTTTCAAATCCTTTAGGGCAGGAGTTCTCTTTTCGAGTTGCCTTTCTAGCCAGTCGGGCATCGAGGGTCCTTCCTTGGGTGATTCATGTTGATCTTTTTTGTCTTCCACCCTAAGTTCAATGGCTTTGACATTAAGGGCCTCTTGCTCAATTCTTGCATCTTCCTTCTCCTCAGCGGAATCTTGCATGAGCATTATACGTTTGGTAGGAGATTTGGTGAGCAATTGCTTGTTAGAGTGGTCTTCCCTTTCAACACCCTTTTCTTCTTCATCTTGGTACTGCCCACCTTCTCGGGCCTATCCTCTTATTCATCTTCATGGAAGGATGTTTCTTCATCATGCTCCAGGGTTTGATCATGTCCTTCCATAGAAGACCTACTACCTTCAGTCTCTGGAGCAACAATTCTTTCTTCAATCATAGGTTGTCCTTCAGCCTCTTTGTCCTCAATCTCCTTGAGTTGTTTGTTCCACTCCACATCGAGATCTGAATCAGCTATTTCTTGGATTATGCCTATCCCTTGACCCTCGTTGTCCTCACTAGAAGACTCATAGGCCACCTCATCAATCACCCGATGTTCATATATTGGATGCTCATGATACAAAAATTCCTCATCTTCCAGCCTCTCAACTGCCTCCAGTTGTCACCTCTCGAGCTCATCTGAGATTTGCATTGTAGCCTCCATTCTAGGTGGTTCTGTAGGAGGAGGGAGAGTTGGGGCATTAACCATTTCCTGGGCTGTTGCAGCTTGCACCAATGGATTTGCAAGCATTCCCAAAAGTTTAGATGGCACATTTTGCATATACCTGACAAAGGACTCTAGAAGAGTGAGGGAAGGCATTGCAACAACAAATGAAGTGGGTGGAAGGGAGGGAGACATGGAGGATGATGAGATTGGCAAGTTTTTGGTGGAGGATGAATCCACCGATATGAACTACGCAATCAGAGAAGTGGAGGCGAGGTGGACAGCAATGTCCACCGCAGGCAAAGAGGAAGCGATTATTGCAAGTGAAGTGGGTGGGATGGTGGAAATAGCAATAGCGGTTGCAATAGTAGATGAAGCAGATGGAGACCTTGGTGGGTCAGCCTCCATCTCCTCACCCTCACGGAGTGGATCTTTAGGTATTACAGGCATCTCCGTGATGCTGCTCGTTCTTCTATGCTTTTTAGGAGGCTCGCCCTTTGAGGCCTTTCTAGCATACACCTTTGGGCTAGGTTGCTTCTCATCAACCTCCTTTCTCTTTCTTGACTTGACAAATGGCAGGGATTTTGATGTTTCTCCAATTGTAGTGGCAGTCGTCCCACCATCAGAACCACTTGGCTCACTTTCAATCCACTTGAATGTCAAGGTGACTCCTTGTTGCTTTAGTCGAGCGACCTGCCCATCGATCCATGCCTTTGTTCGAGCTTCAACGGGCTTGGTAAGAATTTCAAGGTCATCAACCTCTACCTCATCCCAATCAATTAAAGGGGAATGACAGATTTGCAATTTCACTATACCTCAGGTTGATCATTGTGCTCTCTTCTTCTTCAAGCTTATCTGGAACCGAACATAGGTTCACCATTTTCATGAAGTATGCAGTCATACGCATATAATGTCATATCCGCACCTCAAAGTCGTCCTTGTAATTAGCCCAAAAATCCTCAACGTGGTGGAGGTTGGCATACTCTAGTCCAAGTGCCTTTCTAATATGATTATATGGGTCCATCCGCGGTCGAGTTGTATGTTGTCTGAAGTGGTATTCTACCAGCTCCTTCTCTAAATTTCCTGAGCATTGGGAAGTATGAATTTCATACACTCCCCGGCTGAGTGCGAGGGGATAAGGAGTTCCCACAAAATTTTTACTGCTTAGAATGTTGTGTATGTGTCGCAGTTGTCGAGTTAGTTCCAATAGTATAATCTGGTCATTGGGATAACGGGGTAGCTTGTTCAGTCTTTCAGAGAATCCTTGGGCTCGAATGTAGGTGAACTTGGGAAATTGTATGAATAGGAAGGCATGGTGCTTGAGAATGGCCCTAGCACTGTGAGAGACTCTTCTCTCAAAATCACCTCCAAGTGACTGAATGATGTAGGCAGTAAAAGCAACGTTTACCTTATAAAAGTCCCTCTTGAAATTCCTGTACTGCAGTTGAGGGTATTTTTCATATGGTTTAAGCGCTCTTCTCGGTGCCTCATTGGGCATTACACATAATCCATTATAATCCCGCCGATCGGGAAGTGAATAGACCAGTAGGATGTCATGTAGAATTTGGAGGTCTTCTTCACATTAACGAATTTCTCATGAAAGCAATTGTTGATTATCTCCCCCCAATAGAATGCAGTGTCATCCCCATGGAGAATTTTTTCAACAAAATATAACATCCATTCTTGGAAGAAGGTTGCAGCAGGAAGGCCCATTACTCTACTTAGTAGGGTGACCAAGTTGTGATAGTCCTTAAAGAAATCATTGTGGTAGAGCTCTTGAGGGACTTTGGCAACATTGCCCCGCCTGTCTTTCAACCAATATTGGTTAATCAGTTTCTTGTACTTTAAAGGATCCTAATCCCATAATACTTTGCACTCCTGAATGATTGAGGCCTCTATGCTTTTGAAGGTGGGGATGTGGAAGGTTTTAGTTATCCCGAGAGGGGACATATCAGCCAGGGCATTTCCATCTTTGTCCATGATGGTTCTTGTTTCAAGTTGGTATGCCTCCTGGCATGCCATTATCAGCTCAGGGGCCACCAAGGAGGGCGAGCAACAAGTAGCCTTGGCAAGTCCACTGCCTCTAATCAACTTTGCATTATCTATCTTTGGGTTTGTCCTAACTCTTCATGTAAACTCATCAATATCGACATGTCCGATATAGGTGTCTGCGATATTCTTCCAACTAGTTTTGACCTTGGAATGCAAGGGTGCCCCCTGGAATTGATATTTCATTTGATCTTTATCTTATTTTCCTCAAGGGGCTTTGGTGGTTCATTTTCCTTTGTCCTTGGCCATCCCAGAGGCCTCTACACCAGATTCCATAAATCTTGCACAAAGAGACAGGAGTTAGCAACATTAACATGAGAACATAGCATCAAACAAATCCCTACAAATCAAGAATAGATCCACAACATTCATTTAAGAAAAGTCTAACACTTGATAATAATAACATTGGAAGGCAAACAGGTGACTTGGGCCCCAAGGTTTAGACATCCTCTGGTAGAATGTTTCTTAAAAGGGAAAACAAGGTAAGATGCTCCCAATGACTTTTCTCGATCTTGGATTTGTTCAATAAAGGGTTGGTGTGAAAGAAGGTCAATTTTTAGCACATGGGTTGAAGTCCATTTACAATTTGGAGGTCGTTTGAGCCATCATTTTGGCATTCGGGCTTTAGTTGTAGGAAAGTCGTCCAGTGTTGGTTGTTTGGAATAGCACAAGGAAAATAGCATTCTGGGAATCGGGTTCCGGAGTCTGGGTCATCGGGGTTGGGAAGCTGCTATGGGATAGCCGTGTGAAATGGCGAAACGCAAACGGAAGTCCGAAAGATTATACCCGAGGTAGGCTTAACAATTTCTAAAAACTTCAGAGGTGAATGGAGGTGTAGAGTCTGGTGTTCTGAAAGGAAGACAAGTTTAGTTGTTTAGGATGGCAGAAGCAAGACAAAATTTTGATGACGAAATTCTAGAGACTTTAGTCCGGGTGAGATTTGGACGCTTCAGCTTTCCTTATTCAAATCATGTGGAGCAAAAAGGTGACCGAGGCCTGAGAACCGAAAAGATGTCCAGTGACAGCCTTTCAAAATGGCAAGGCAGAGGCGATGGCCTGGGAATGGAAGTCCAAGGTGCAGGGTCCAAGGACAACTCCGAAATTTGATTTTCTGCTAATAGTTTAAGCGAACCCCACTAGCCCGGGGTCCGAGGTCTAGAAGGATGTTGGACGAAAGCTGTCTGAAATGGTGGAGACACAATGGAAACCTGGGAAGGGAAGTTCGGAGGCTGAGACCCGAGGTGAGTTTGGTTGCATGTCAATTTTGTTTAAGTTTTTACTTTGCCTGCGGCTGCGGAGAGGTCTGGGCCTGAAAGATGTGGTTGCCTACTCCAGAGAATAGTGATGAGGAGGTTAGATTCCAGTTTTGAATTTTAGCCTCTAATCTCTCGATTTTCAATTTTTTAACTTGTGGGTTTTTAGGTCGGGAGCACTATCCTACCAGGTTTAATGTTCATTTTGATTTCCACTTAATTTTCCACTCATGGTTTTGAGAATAAGGAAAGGGTACACGAGCAGCAAACCTACCTCAAATCCCCGAAGAGATAGAATGTCGAATTTGTGAGGAATGGTGAAGCTGGAACTCGAGCATGGAGGCAGAGGATGTTGGGGTCAAAGAGCACTTTGAATTTCTCCCTATCATGTGAAAATGGCAGGCCAAATTTTGCTTAAATAGCCCACAATGCAATTAATACCTTAGTAAATGCTCGGTACGGTGGTAGATTAGGTAGGTGAATTCAAATCTTGGAACAGTGGTGGGAGAACCAGGGCCCAATGTCCAGAAAGACGTCAAGGCACAGTCGTTGAAAAATCTATGAAGGCAAATCAAACGGCGAAGAGGACTCTGGGGTCCAAGGTCTGAAAAGACATCGGCTAGCGGCCGTGTGAAATGGAAAAATGTAGACGAAAGTCCGAAGGTCGGGGTCCGAGGGTAGGAAAGATGCGGGTGTAGTTGCCAAGTTTTAACAATTGATTCTGATGGCCATCATAGCACAGGGGTCTGAAGGCCGGGCAAACACCAACCATGGGCTGTATGGAACAGTGAAGCCGAAAGAGAAACCCGCAAAGGGAAACCCGAGAGGGGAAACCCGAGGGTCCGGGCCCAGAGGGTCTAGGCTCGGAGGGTCCCACAGATGTTAGGAAAGCCAACTAACAGAGAAAACCCAAAAGGGCTTAAGACTTAGCATTTTCAAAGGGGCAAAATTAGGTCAACTCTAAATTGAGACTTTTGAGAACGTGTTGACCATCAAGGATGTCAAAATGGGGCACACAAAATGAGGTGAAGCAAAAACGACCCAACAAGCCAAAAGGAAAGAGAGGGTCCCCGTTCCAAATGGGGCATGTGTGCAAGAGGCACAACAAATGGCAACTCCGCTGGGAGAACGCTCCTGGCGTTCTAAAGATAAATATTCATTTTGAACCCATGATCTCTGGTTTCACATGCCAAAGTTGATTTTCAAAGTTGAACTAAGAGCAAGTTAAGGAAGGCAAAATTGAATCACGCCGCGACATCATCATGGAGGTGTGTGCTTGGTGAATTCATTTCCTTTCCTTAGAGATAGCATGGGAAACCACTGATTGGGAAGGACAAGCTACATAATTCACCTGACTCCAAAAGTAACCAGGACATTGCTCTACTGCCAGTCAGGCATCCATAGCCCCAATGGAGTTGTCATTGTGACCCCATGAACATAGCTCTACTGCTAGCCAGGCATCCATAGCCTCGGTAGAGATATCCGCACACCCATACGATCATTGTCTTTATATTGTTTATTCTTTTCATTTGATATTTTCTTTGCATCACTTTTCTTTTTCTTTCTACTCAACCACATAAGCAATGAAGCTCACTATGGGCTTGGGAACCACAATGGTCACTAGAGCAGACTTTAGATTTTACACTTATCCAGCCTTCTTAGTAGTCACTATACCATTCTTTGGAAGTTTTAAAATGCATTTCTATGTGTTCCATGATAGATGCAGGAAATTCAAGTGAGACACCATCCCAGGTTAGTCCAAAGTTCGAAAGGGGAAAACCAACGCTTAGGGGCTCTCAGAGGTTAGTAATAGGGAATGAAGGCTTATTTAGAGAACAACGCAAGAGTGGGCAGCAGGGAAAATCATTTATCGAGCCAAGCACAGCCACCATAATAGAACACAAAGACCCCTCCAAGGTCAAAACAAAAATAGCCGGGAAATGAGCAAAACATAATAAAAAAGGACAAAGCACGAAAACCTATCTAACCTATGTATAGGTATTTACACAAATAGCTCTAGAAGAGATCAGGCATGGAAGTAATGCTTAAGGTGTTTCCTGTTGACAAGAAATGGGACATCTTCACCAGTCAAAGTCTTTAAACAAAAAGAATTATCTCCAAGATTTCAGCAATTTGAAAGGGGCCAAGCCAAAGCTTGTCGAACTTCTTATGTCCCCCTTTCTTTTCGTGGGCCTTGTCCCAATAAAGGACCAGATCAGAAATGCGAAAGGCCATAATTTTGGCTAGGCGATCGAACCATATTTTGACTACGCCCTAATGTTTGGTGAAATTTTCTATTGCATGGTCTTGTACTTCTTCTAGGTGTAGCAGCTCAGCGAAGTGGGCTTCTCTGCGGTCTCCCCTTCATAAAATTGTTGATGAACTTGAGAGTAGGGATTTTCAAATGTATGGGGAAAATGGGCTCCAAGCCATAAATGAGATGGTAAAGGGAATCTCCAAGGGTAGCTTTGTGATGGGTATGATCTCCCCAAAGGGCGAAACGAAGTTGGGTATGCCAGTCTGGGATTCCTATCTAGTAACTTCTTGACCACGGTGATCAAGTTGTTGTTGGTTGACTCAACAAGGCCATTTCCTTGAGGATAATAATTGGAGGAAAAATTAAGGGCGATACCATAATCAAACGCCCAATCCATGAATTTTAACGAAGCAAATGCAGGACCATTATCACTTACTAGCGCATAAGGACAGCCAAAGCGATTTAAAATAAAACTTTCCAAAAAATTAGTTACTACTTCAGTTGTGCATTGCCTACAAGTAATTGCTTTTGTCCACCTAGTATAATAATTGGAAATGGTCAGAATGTACCTATGTCCAGCAAATGATGGAAGGCTTATCGGACCAATGAAGTTGATACACAACTACGCAAACGGCCTTACCGCCAAAATACGTTACAACGGGACAGCACCATTCCTTTCTTGGGTGGCGGTGGTCTGGCATATGTGGCAAGTATGGACATGACCGTGACCATCCTTGAAAATTGTGGGCCAATAGTACCCATCTCTCAATATTTGATGTGCAGTTGATAAACTACAACCGTGACCAATCTCGAACTTATCATGGAACTCCCTAAGAACACGATCACCTTCTTCTTTACCAAGGCATCTCAAATAGATACCTTCATGGTTTTTTTTGTACAATACAGTGCCCTGCAACATGTAACTATTTCTTTTCAATCTAAGGGCTCACCTTTGGACTTCCTGCAAATGAGGCAAACATTTATGATTGAATAGGTAATACACTATGTCATCGTACCATTCCTCTGAAGAGACATCTTCTAGCTGGTACTGTTGCACTGTGAGTTCAGGCCCAGCCTCAATAACCACTTTTGCCATCATTTTGGAAAGTTCCTACCCTCTCACTAGCCTCATTGGTCAGATTTCCATATTATACTCCTACAGCAATGCCCTTTGCTCTCCTAGCTTGTTCTGCATGAGCAATGTCTTCACCGTGGGGTCAGGAACTATAGCGAACACTTTATTGTGCAAGATATAATGTCTAAACTTCTTGACCCACTTAACAAGGGCATAGGCTTGTTTTTCAATGTTATGATAATTTAGCTTGACATATTTCAAAGGACTACTCATGAAGGCAATCGGATGTTCGCTCCCCTCGTCATCCTTCAGTGTCAAGATACTGGCACACGAATGATCTGAAGTGAATGAGTAGATGTAGAAGGGCTTCAGGTAGTTGGGGCTGACCAGTGTAGGGGCGTTAGCAATTGCCTTCTTAATTTCCCCAAAATATTGCTTTGCTTCTGGGGTCCACTCGACCTTGGCATCCTATTTTAGCATAGCATTGAGTGGTTTGACGATTTTTCGTGAACCCTGTGATAAACTCATGGACAAAGTTGATATTTCTGAAAAAATATTTTAATTCCTTTTTGCTGCCTAGCAGTTGAATCTTCATGATTGATTGGATATGCTCGGGGTCGATAGAAACTCCCCTCTCTGAGAGGACATGTCCAAGGGGCTTCCCTTCACTGACACTGAAGATACACTTCTTCGGATTAAGGGAAACCTCAAATTCATGGCATCTCTGAAAGACTTTGCATAGGTCAGTGACATGACTACCCCGCTTCTTTAAGAACACTATCAAATAATCCATGTAGATGATTATCCACTTGTCGATCATGTCCTTGAAAGCAATATCCATGGTGCACTGGAAGGTAGCACCAACATTGATTAGTCTGAACGACATTCGTCTATAAGCAAAGGTTCCCCATTTGGTGGTGAATGCCATTTTGTGTCAATCTTCATACTATACCATGACCTGATTGTACCCCAAATATCCATCCAGGAAGTACATCATTTGAGATTCATTCACTATCTACAACACTTCATCTAATGAAGGTACAGGATATTTATCCTTTTCTGAGGCTCCGTTCAGGTTGTGAAAGTTGACGTACAATCTGATTTCCCCATTTTCCTTTCTAATAGGAACCAAATTTTCCACCCATGTGGAATGTCTAACCAGAAAAATGATCCTAGCTGACAACAACTTTTGTACTTCTTTGTATAATATTGGTTCTAGCAAAGCATTGATAGGGCACTGTCGTTGTCGAAATGGCTTCACATCTGGTCTGAGAGGGATGGTGTGGGTGATAATTGATATACCATACATTTTGAGATCCTCATAGCTCTAGACGATGACATCATGGCAAGGCCTCAATTATACCCTTTCTTTCCTTGGGAGTGCACACCTTACCAATAAACATGTTCTTAGCATTCCCAGTTATTCTGAGGTTGTAGGTGTCACACTAGCCACTGATGGTATCTTTCTTAGCCTATTGATCTTGATCCCTGATCTGATCCAAGTCAAATATTTTCTCTAATTTTACCATCCCCCTAGAAGTGGTATTGGTCTTCAGGTTGATGATCCCCTCTATATCTAGGTTAGCCTCTTGAGGTTCAACCTCGTCGATTATCTGGGTAGCAAACACATCTGAACTAGTGATAAAATCCAGGATCTGTTTTTCATCATTGAATACCTAGAAGTTGGCTACATTTTCTGGCACTGATGGGACGGAGGTGAGTTCCACTATGAATCTTTCGAGGTCAGATAGGGACAGCGGTTGTAGCATGCTTGTTGCCTGTGCTAAGGCATTGGCAGTATGATTCTGAGAACGTGAGATCAATTGGATATTGAATGCATCTAATCCTTCTAGTAGATCCCATACTCGGTGCCTGTATTTGGTGAGTCTTCGATCATAATAGCAATAGATCTTCCTAACTTTCTTTATGACCAACTCTGAATCCTTGAACACTTGGAGCATTTTGACACCTTTTCTTAATGCCATCAGGAGGCCCAGAACTAAGGCCTCATATTCTACTACATTATTGGTGCAATAAAACTGAAGTCTATGAGCAAAAAAGTATGACTTACCTCTGCGACTGATTAATTCAAAACCTGCTCTAGCCCCGTGCTTGGATTTGGACCCGTCAAAGTGCAACGTCTAGAATCTAGGAGAATCCTTGAATGCAGAATCAACAGACCCAACTTTCACCTTCAATGGGGCCCTCATTTTAGTAATCATTTGGGGAGGTGCAAGGGTGGAACATGTTTTTTTGGGCGGTGCTGACCCAGCCTTCTCCTTCAAAGTGGTTTGTCTTCTAACGTGTTCAATTGATGTTTGACACAAATAGTAGTCAAACTCCGAATGAGAAGCATTATTAACCCTGCACCAATTAGGTAGTAAGAGATCCTAAAAGTTCATTTGGGATCCCAAACTAAGCTTGTCCTATATGCACTTTTCCATGAAATTTTGGAAATCGTCCACCAATCCAAGATTTTCATCCTCTCCTGACTCTTCATCATCAGATTCTATAAGCACTTTAGTGCTTTAAGAGGTATTGGCTAGATTTCTAGGTGGGATGCATAATATGAGGAAAACCTTGTGTGTTCCCTCTTCTTTAAGGTGTTCCTTCTCATTCAGATATGATACTGGGGAATAACTCCCCAAATCTATTTCAACAAATAACACCTCATTCGTGTTGTTGTATTCAGTGATCATGAATCTCATCTATGGCTCCTGATCGATCTGAATCTGATTCGGCATTCCTTTCCATGGAAACCACATGTGTGAGTAGTCAGTCGCGGCATATCCATTCAACACCCTTGTGAAATCCCTTCCTAGGATTATACCATACGTATCCAAGATATCAAGTACCTGAATATCTATGGTTTGTTGGATCCAGAGATCAATGGCAATTTGCATAGGTATTCTGTTAATTTCCCCCACTATGTTGATCTCAGTTTTGTCAAGCTATGTTACCTTCCACTAGGAGGGAATTGGCATTATTCTGAGTGCCCTGCACATGCTCAGGGGCATGGCATTGGTAGAAGCTCCCGAATCCAACAAGTAGTTATGGAGGTTCTTCCCAAACACACAGATGGTGGTCAGAAAGGGAGGAGTTTTGAATTTCCCCTGAAACATCCACTTGGGTGACTTGGCCTTTGTCCTTCTCATTGCCCCTGCTTTGGGTTAGTGTCTGATTAGTTACTTTATCAGACTATTTGTTTGCTTAATGACTTGTAGGCAGGTCAGCCTTATCATTGAAGATTTGTCTAACGATCGGCTCATTTTGCTAATCATCGAAGGAAACCCTCCTAGCTGGAGTTTCTTGAGTTGACCCGACTAGTGGAGTCCCATTTATCATTCTGAAAAAGGCATTCCTAATGGTAAGCACCTTTAGTAGCTCAAAGGTAGACACGCTTAGCTTCACCTTTTTAAATTCCCCAACAATATACTCCCCCATCTGCTCGACTTCCTAATCATTGAAACATTTTGGGAGGAGCTAGTGGGTTTTCTTTGGCTATGGTTTTGTTTTTTGTTCTTGTTGAGGTACTGTGTAGGTGTATGGGCAAACCTCGAGTTATTGCTCGCATTTGGATCAGGAGGGGTGCTGAAATTATTTAGCAGAGTGGAGGTTGTAAAAGTACCTCCAGCATGACCACTGACCTATCTATTCCTGAGGTTGTAAGGGGTAGTCCATTGGTGAAACATTTGGACTTCATCTTCCCTAGGCTCTTCTTCTTCCCTAGGCTCTTCTTCATCCTCTTTAGGACCATTATCTACTGAATCAAAAAGTTGAGCCAAAGGACTTTCAGAACTTACCTCTTTCGCTTTATCATTGTTGCTCGAGTTGGCACCCTCCTGCTCTTGTGTGTTGCACTCGGCTTTTTGGAAAGGAGCCTGATTCACCACCAACACCAAAGAGTCATATGGGTCAGACGGGACAATGTCTCTACACTTTGAATTATCCACAACATTCTGGACCTCAACTTGGAAGATGTCAGTAGTAGTTTGGAACTCCAGAGAATCCAGCTCAAAGTGTCAACTTGTTTTGTGTATGTGACACCAACCAGATAAAGCGGCCTCATCTAAGTAAACCCCTCTTGTAGTGTTCTCATTGTTGTTAGGCCGATCAAGGGGTGTGGGAATGCCACCATTGTTGGGTCTTGTGTTCCACATCTGGTTTTGCCTTTGGAAAGGCCTTCTATCCAAGTTCTAATCTGAATTATGATTTTTGTCATAATTCTACCTAGATGATGTGTTGGCATCCCGACTATCCTGACTTTCACAATGATCTCAGTTATCATGATTAAGGTTACCTCGATGCTCTTTTATGATGCTTGCAGCTAGTTTTTCTGATTCCTCAAGTGCGTCATTTCTGTAGACATCTTCTTGATCATCTATGTGAGCTCGTCAATCATGTCCTTTTCAGCATTGTTTGGTTGCAACGCCAGATTCTGGAGGAACACAAGTTGTGAAACCAGTTTATTTTGATGAGTGGGTGGGAATTCAGATGCTTGGAGATACGTCGGGACCTAGGATGGCTGAGGATGGGGATGTTGCTATTAGGGCAGCAATTAGTGAGGGACCAAAGGAGTCTAATTCATTGGTTTCCCAGGGTGTGAAACCATAGGTAGTTGTGGTACTGGATTCAGTAGGGGTGTCTAATGCTACAAGGCTTGGGTAAGCCCTTGAATCTGCGTTGGATGTGTTGTTTGCCCAAGAGAAGGCAGTGGACCAAAAATGTTCTACCCCAAATCTATGCTAGCAATAATGGCCTTAGCGTATGCATCTACCAACCTGGTGGGTGGTCGTCGCATCCTTTTTACCAGAGCTGAAGTAAGGTTATCCAATGCTATATAATAAATAGGAAAAACAATAGCATCATTGAAAATGTACGGGGCCTGCAACCGAGTGTATGCTCTGTGGAAGTGATCATTAAATGAGTTGATCGATTCATTGATCTCCCTTTAAACTGACATGAAGTGTCGGTATGAGTCTACAGGGCTAATTGAGGTCTTGAACTTCTACAGGAAAGCCTCCTTCAGAAGAGTCCAAGTATTGATCATTCTGACGAGCAAGTTGACATACCAGTAGAATGCCTCCTCTCCGAGAGAGTAGGGAAAGAGACTACATGCCACATCCTCATATATAATCTGCATGGTCTTCAAGGTGATTTCAAAAATCCTTACATGTTCCTTTGCAGTCCTCTGCGGGTCTCAGGTATTGAATTTTGTGTAGAAGCTTTCAGGATTCTTTGGCATATCATGATAGAAATTGAAGGCCAAAGGGGATGGTTTATTTCCCAACCATTCCATGGGAGGAGGTGGTGGAGGTGGTGTTCCATACAGACTAGTATCTGTAAAGGGACAGTAGCGATTAATGGGATAGCACCAAGGTTTGAGACCGTGTTCGGCTGAAAGGCAGCATTCATCCCAGATGGAGTAGCAACCTGGAAGGCTATTTGGAGCATATGAGTGGAAGGCGGTACTACCAATTATAATGGAGAAGATGGAGGTAAAAGATAAATGAGCTGGTTTGGTGAATCAGAGATGGATGGTTCCCTTCGTTTAGCTCTTTTAGCTCAGATAGGGGGTTGTAATTCCTGAAATTCCCCTTTATTCGATGTAGATCTTAAGACTTGATGAAATCTATCAGGGGAGAAAGACTCGATTCGATCCAGATTTGTCTCCAATAAGCCCTCCTTCTAGTTCCAGTTCTTTTGATGGTGTTTTTCATGCAATTCTCAAGACAGGCAACGCGCAAGTGTATTACCTCTCTTAAAAGATAATCTTCCACAATCAAATTATAGAACACTATCCCAAGGTCTCTTGGATGTCAGGTCATGACGGTGCTTGGAATATATTAGTTGATTTATGATGTGATTTGCTGGAATCACAAGGCATTCTTACATGAATCAAATTTTTAGGAGAATCGGATATGTGAACAGAGTTCATTGGATAAGAAATTACTGCACTTTTGCTACAGGTTCAAACAGCAGTCTTGAACTCCATCTTATCACTGAATTTTGCTTTACAATGTGCAATGAACCTTAGCATAGGTTATTTCTTAAAAAGAAAGGAAAAGGGTAGGGAAGAGAGAAGGTTCCTAGACCTGCAACTACCGATGAACAATGATCATGGAGGTTCCTGTTGTGGATAGTTTCCTTAAAATAGAATTTCACTTAATCAAAAATTTCACAATGCCATGAAATATATGCTATCTTCTAAGGACTGCAGATATTTCATCATTCATTTGCCATGTAGATGTGAATAGAGATAAATTTTAAAGATCAGCTATAAAATCAGAGCCCAGACTAACTTTGCACAGTCACCTACCAATAGCAAATGACTAAAAGTATGGACAAGAAAAGCATACACACAGCAGGAATCTTCACAACCAAAGACAACATTACTAAATCTACCAAGGACAGCTAAAAAGGAAATTAGAGTAGCAAAGTAACTCAAACTAGAGTCTTAAATTATGGGAGAAGAATTATGAAACATGGGAAGAAATCCAAAATACACCAAAATCATTGTATTTCTATTGCAATTTCTGCAGCATGTCTTTACAACAACTCAACTCTCTTAAAATTAGAGGAGGAGACCCCTATTTATAGTTTCAAAAAAATGAAATGAGCGGCCAAGATTTAATTCCATTGTGTGGCCAAGATTCATTTTACAACAGGGTTTCACCTACCCCCAAATATATTACATTTTAAAATACATCTTTTGTCTTTTCCTTGTTTTGTCTTCTAGTGGCAGCATTGTAGCATTTTCATCTTTTTGTTGATTGCTCTTTGTTGCAGCTATTCTTTCAGAAATTTTTCATCAATGATAGGGTTGCCTTCCCGCTTCTTCAAAGTCACATACTCCATCAATCTCAAGATTACCGATCGAAGCTTGTCGACCTCAATAATGTCAGACCTTAGCACTTGGTAACTCCATTCCTTGGAATTGTTAATGAGCTTTTCCCAGTCTTCGTCATACTTGGTAGCATGGTCTTTCAAAAGCTCAAACTAGGTGAAAGCTCATGCAGCAAAGCTCATAAAGTCTATGGTAACCTCGGCTGACATTCCCTTCTCCATCCTCCTTAAGAAGTGAGGCTTTATGCTTTCTAGATTAATCTTAACAGTAGGCATCTTGTACTGTATCATCAACTTGAGGTATCTAGCACAATCTCCTCTGGCCTCTTTGGAAAATTCAATATTCATAATTTCTTGTTTTAGGATTTGTTCCAACCTCCCCTTTTTGTGATTGAAGTCCCACTTCGACACATCCATTAATCAATGGTCATCATCCTTGAAGGCAAGGTCCTTTTCCCAAACCTCACCTGGCAGTGCGTGGATAGCCTCGATTTTTGGGTAGGAAACCTTATACTTCTTTGGGAACTCCTCGTAGATTCACCTCGTGCCTTCAAGAGACATTTGCACTTCAAGGAACTTGTTCGCTATTTGGACAACCAAATTGATTCCCGTATTCCCAATATCCAAGACCTATCGAAACTAGTTTTTCATGGTCCTATCCAAGTTCCTCCTTCTTTCTGGCTTGTTGATTTGTTCCTGGGACAGCAACTACGGCAAGGCTGATGATGTGGTAGGTTGTTCATCCAGAGATGACCATTGTTCAATGTAGGTCGTCAGATCAACCACCTGCACCTTGAGATCTTCCTTCGAAACCTTATCCTGTTGGATAAGGTGCACCACTATGGTGATTGATTCTCAGAGGTGGTCAACCTTTTGTTCCCTGGTGGCCACTCCCAAGTCAATGGTGGAGACATTATAGCTTATTCCTTGTTCTCCAACCATCGGTGTAGCTATTTGTACTGCCTTGGATCCAGAGACATCCATCGTTACCTTTGATCTGATTCTAGGCTTCTTCTCCTTCTTGGTACTAATCTAAGCTCTAGCCAATATTGCCTCCAATCTTACTTTCAGATCCTTTAGGGTGGGAGTTCTATTTTTGAGCTACCTTTCTAGCCAGTCGGGCATCAGGGGTCCTTCCTTGGGTGATTCATGTCGATCTTTGTTGTCCTCCACCCTAAGTTCAATGGCTTTGACATTAAGGGCCTCCTGCTCAATTCTTGCATATTCCTTCTCCTCATTGGAATCTTGCACGAGCATTATACATTTGATAGGAGATTTGGTGAGCAGTTGCTTGTTAGAGTGGTCTTCCCTTTTAGCACCCTTTTCTTCTTCATCTTGGTACTTCCCACCTTCCTTGGGCCTATCCTCTTGTTCATCTTCATGGAAGAATGTTTCTTCATCATGCTTTAGGGTTTGATCATGTCCTTCCATAGGAGACCTATTACCTTCAGTCTCTGGAGTAGAAATTATTTCTTCAATAGTAGGTTGTCCTTTAGCCTCTTTGTCCTCAATCTCCTTGAGTTTCTTCTTCCACTCCTCTTCAAGCTCTGGATCGACTGTTTCTTTGATTATGTTCATCCCTTGACCCTCGTGGTCCTCACTA
>CM021101.1:582024529-582151105 GCA_007115665.2 Sequoiadendron giganteum
TTATTTAAGTCTCCCTACACTACCACAACATGATGCAAGAAGCCTTACAACAAGTTCATATCTGGTCTAATGAGCAATCAAATGACATAGCAACTATTATTCATGGAATAAATGTTGATATTGTTTTTCACCAAAGTGAGCTCCCTCCTTTGGACGTACAAAAACAAAATGAAGCTTTCATGATAATATCTCAATACAAAACAAAAGGGATAAAGAGAACTCTTGTATATACCGACTCTACTCTTAATGTGTGTAGTGTGAGGATTTTGGATAGGCTTGGCATAGATAGATCCCACATCCAACCTGATTCTCTCTTTGTCAGAGGATTTGACAATGTTAGTAAGAAACCGCTCGGTGTGATCACTATCCCTCTTGTAGTTGGAATGGCCACATTCGACACTACAATTCATGTTATGCCTCAGGAGGTTTCATACAATCTTCTCTTAGGCAGACCGTGGATTCATGTTATCATTGGAGTGCCTTCCACTCTTCATCGAAAGATGAAGTACATCTTTAACAATAAAGTATACACACTCGATGTCGACCCTGAACCTAATAGTTGCTTACACATTGACAAATCCAAAGAGACTCATTTCCACAGCTTAACGCCAACCACCAAAGTGGAACCCACACAAAAAACCAATAAAGAACAACATCTTGAGCAAATCACCAAGCTCTTAGATGATGATTGGGGTTCCTTAGACTTCACCCCTCCTTTACTAGGAGAATCCAAGATCACCAACACAAACTCTGAAAAGGGATAGGAAGTCTTATCTACACAAGACGCAGTCGGTCCTTCACATGCATCCACCTCAACTACTCTAGCCATTGAAGCACATAATGAACAGTCACCCGATCCACAAAATTTAAAAAATCTTTATGGAAAAGGTTATGAGCTTATGAAGCAACCTGGATACAGTGGAAAAGGTTGTGGTGCTCATGAACAAGGTATACGCACCCCTATCGATCCTACCAAGTGAACATCACATCATGGTTTTGGTTATTGTCCTCTCATTGAGACCACCAATCCTTCCTCTCCCATCACCAATATCCTTCATCACCCTTCTAAACCAAACTTCACAAGTGATCCTTTGACACCAACAAAGGACTCTTTGCTTATAGCCCATGTCTTCTCGCAACCCACTCATGATTCATATTTTACACACTCCTCTAAAGGAGTATACAAAATCTCACAATCCATAGCACCCTGTGTAGGTATGGCATCCCATCCTAAGCAAGAACCTTCCTTGTTGCAAAAAAATGATCACCTTCTACCCTCGATCAAGAGGGTATTTTGTTGAGACTCCTCCAAGATCACTTGATTTCTCTCCCTCCCTGAACTCGAAATAAATGTTCCAATAAACATTCCTTATAATCCTACCACCGAATTCATGGTCATCACACTAATGAGTGTAAGGCCTTGAGTAGTATAATCTAGCATCTTAAGGATCTTGGTGTTCTTACTCATGTGGGGGCACCTCTTTCCTCTAATTGATACCAATTTTCACTCGCCCTTACATTTCCTCAACAATTTCGGCTCACTCTTGTCCTTCACTAAGTGGGGGCAAGGGGTTAGTTAGCCTTTTTCCCTCGTATGTCACTTGTCGTTGTCTCTTTAGAATTATCGTTAACCTTTCATGAATATTATAGAGAAAGCTTGAGATGTGGACGACATGTCTTAAGTTGACTCACATGTGACATACACCCCTCTTCATGACACAACTTTTCGGAAACATATGACTTAGAATAGGAATTTTTGAACAAGCTCTCATGTCTTCTTCTTCTACTACTTTAAAGCAATTTCTCATAGTGCAATGTTTCACAATTCCTTTAAAGTGAGGGCATGCATCACCACTCACATTTCATTGTGCGATCTTCTTTTTCTTGTGATTCCTTCTCTTGAAAACATTACACATAATGTTGTTTAATATGAGACATTTGCATTTTTCCTCTTTTGCATACAAGATGAGCCCTTGCCTCTCTTGCATACAAGATGAGTACATCTGCACTTTTCCTCTCTTGGAAACATTATGTATAATGTTCCCTAGGATGATACATCACATAGACAAAAGCAAAATCCCTTTGAACAAAATTGTTTCTTCCTCTTGTGGCGGCTTATTATAGTTATCACGAGGTGTAACTTTGGTATGGTTTGAGTGGGAAGCCCAACAAGTGGCGTGAATTTCCCCATAGCCACCTTCACGTTTGTGAGCACATACTAACCGTGTGTATGTTTCTCACCTTTTGGGACAAATCACCCCACGAATGACTTGATATTATGTGGCCCTAGAGTGAGCGCATCCTTTTCACCCTTTCTCTTCTCTTCATACTAATCCTCGTCATTGCATGATCATGCATCTCATTTTGTTGTAATGCATTCACCCTTGAATGTCTTTTGCATTGATGTCAAGTTGACTTATAATCTCAAATCCTTGGGGGCTTGACCACCTCCTTCATCATTCCCATCCTTCTTCTTTTTCATTCTTTGCCATCTCCATTGGGCTACTTTAGTGTGAGTTTGAAGCAAGTTCATACTCTCACTAAAGTGGGGGCTAAATGTGTCACCAAAAAGTGTAGATGTTGACACTTTACACTCATTTGGACCTTTGCCTATGGATTTTGGACCATATTCAACCACTTTTTACCCCTTTCCAAGCCTTGTGCCAAAGTGTTGTAAGGTGTTGTACAATATTTTCACACTCTCCTAGGCTTCTCATCACCAAATCAACCCTTTATTATGCTATAATGACCCCTTAATACATATATAAGTCCTATCTTAGTGTGTTTTCATGAGACAATCCTGACAAAAATAAATAATCACACTTTAATCCCCAATAAACAATAAAAATTTCCCAAGTGGACTAGGTCACCACCTTGGGCGACCTAGTCCCACATGGCATAACTTAAGTTTCTTTCGGGATTTTGTCTCTAAAACCCTAAGGTTGGCCTATATGGTGTTATTTTGGGAAAATTAGGGCATAAATTATATAACTAAGCTTCAAAACCCTAATTTATCATAAGATACCCTCATTCTTCTCACCTCTCATCTCTCCTTCTTCTTCTCAAGCAAGCTAGGGTTTCTACATTCTAGGGCAACAATACATCATTTTTGAAGCACTCAACGGTTGAATCCTCCATTGCTACAATTCAAGATAAACCATCATGTAAAGGTAAGTAAGTGAATTGCTTCACATCTTATGCTTTCCCATTTCATTTCATCATTTGGTTTAATTATCTACAAAGGGGCTTGACCAAGGCAATCCCCCATACTCTAACAATTAACATTTCTTCTTCCTTATTTGTGTGTGTTTGCAGATTTAGGTGCATTGGAAGCTTGAAGATCATTCAACAAGTTGACCAAGATCTCTAAGGTTGAAGAAACCCTAGTTGAAGCTTGGAAGACTTCCACATACCAAAATCTTCATTTTCAAGACTGGATACATGAAGGAGCAGAAAACATAGATCAAAGGCCTCATATCCCATCTTTTGATTAACATAAATTCAAAAGAGGACTAAGTCACCACTTTGGGCGACCTAGTCCCACTGAACCTATTTTTCAAAAATCTTGGTAGATCTGGATACCCTTTTGGCTAAAACAGGCTTCAAACTAGTCGGGACTAAAATTACATAAAGGGGACAAGTTAGCATAAGAAAAAGGGTTAATTAGTGATGATAAGCCTAGGAAGATGTGAAAATTCCTTACAACACTTTACAACACCTTGGCACAAGGCTTGGGAAGGGGTAAAAGGGTGTTGTTTAGGTGAATTGTGTTGAAAAGGTCTTAGAAAAGTGAGGAAATGTGCTACAACATTTTTTAACACCTTAGTAAAACACCGTTAGGTTATTGTTGAATTGCAAGCTTACAAGACTGAATCAAGGTAAAACAAGACCAAAATCCAAGGGAAAAGGCCAAAATAAGTGAAAAAGTGCCAAAGACTACACTTTTTGGTGACACAATCATGTCCAAGATATATGGAATGAATATTTAGCCTTTCCTCCTTTCATCTAATATTTTCTCATTGTAAACTAACTTGTTTAAGGATTAAGTGTTCGGGTTTCTAGATTTAAACTGTGTGAGTTTTTTGAATTAAAAAACTCACACAGTTTAAATCCAGAAACCTGAACACTTAATGATCATGGACTGTTGAGATTTGATGCTTTTGATTGTTTAAGGATATGGCATCATGTCCTAAATATATGGCTAGAATTTAAAATTTATTTAGATCCTCTATTTTGTTTCTCTTAGAAAGATAGAAATGGTGTTGTCCTTAATGCAAAATCTATTTATTGGTGTTTCCTCTTACTAAGAAAGTTAGTGTGATAACCTCTTCTCACTTGTAGGTTTGGACTCAAATGGAGAAATTTTCCCTATAGTTTCAAAGTTTACAAGACCTCCTTAAACACTGGAAGAGTTTTCCTTATACTATGAGTAGTGTATTCCCTCACAATAATGTGTAGAGAATGTCACCACAAGATAATCAAATCTTTTTCTAATGAGTCGGGATTTTGGTCAAATGCAAAGCAATATTGAAGTAATTGTGATGACTTCACCACCAACTTTGAAACTTCTTATCCCATTGGCTATGTAGGTTCTATATAATGGGTGAGAATATCTTGGTCCTCCTCTCAATGAGTATTCTTAATTGGTGGTGCTTTAGAAAGATGATCCTCTTTCTCCTCCACCGACTAGAATAATTTGTGTGCAATTTTATATTTTGATTAATTGCAACCTTCATTTAAATATTTTAAATGTTTATATTTTTTTAATTCATGCATACAAACCAACCATCTTTTTATTGTAAAAGGAAAAAATACAAACATGTATCACACTTTTATAAAAGAAATGACCAACACAACTAAAAAGTTTCAACTTCAATTGCATAAAAATGTTTTTTATGTTTTGAATTTCAAAATGATGTAAACTAATGAAATGTGGAACTCTTGTTGAAGTTTATAATTGTAATTTTAATTTTTTAAAAATTGGTTTGCTATATTTTTTTATAAATTTAAGAGAAAAATTTGAATTGGTTAAAATTTCATAAAAAAGTGAGATTAATGGGACGCCACAAAAAAAAGAACAAATTATTTTTTCCCTAATTTTTGTTCTCCAAATAGGTAACTTCAATATTTAATGCATGGAAAAAATCAATGAATTTTTTTTGCAATAATGTTTTAAAGTGAAACTTCACCAAAACATCATAGTTTTAATGGGATGTCAACTTTTGTCTAATCTTTTATCATTTAATAAATTATACCCTTTTGAAGAGGATTCTTTCCTCTAGTGCACCATATATTTTTTTAAGAAAAATTTAATATGTTTTAATATTTTTTAAAAATTTCTAATCAACCTCATGTTTGATTATAAAAACCTACTTACAATAAATTTTAAAGGAATCATAATAAAATAAATCAAAATATCAAATAATATATATTATTAGATTTTTTATTTTGAGCTCTATAAAAGAGAATTTTTAGATTTTCATGAAATTATTGTAGAATAGGGAAAAATCAAGGTTAAGGTCATAAATCAATAAAACTCAAACCCTAAATCCTTAAACCAACATTAAACACAAATGAACATAGAAACATAAATATGAAGCAATATTACCAATATTCCTATGCCATGGTTGTCTCACCTCCATTGGCATTCTCCATTTTGTTTGATATGCTTGATTACCCTTAGATTTTGAGTATGCAACAATAAGCCTAGTGATAATAATAACAAAATATTGAAGATTGTACTTGTCTCCTTGAATAGCATGTACTTGAATTATCCTTTAATATGTTGTTGAAATGACAATGATAGGTCTTTTTTATAGAAAACCAAATGTGGATGAAGGGCTAGGATTAAAAGCCAATATGACATGATAATCAATGACCAAGATTGAAAAATGTAGTATGAAATAGAGTTAGGGCTAAATTAGGGTAAAGATAGGATTAGGTTGAGGATGAATGGTTGAGATTAAATTATAAAATAATTCAATCAAGGGTGAAAATTAAATGAGATGTGAAGAAATAAGAATAGCACGGATAAAGAGGTTAGCATAGAAAAAGAGGTTGTTGGAGAAAATTAAATAATTATAAAATTATTTAATCTAGGAGGGAAAAATGAATAATTAAATAATTAAAGCAAATATTTAATTATAGAAGAAGAAGGCAAGTTGATTTTTCAATTAAATAATCATTTAATTCAAAAAGTGGGAGAAAAGGACAAATTAGTAAGTCATTAAATAAATTATTTAAGTTATGGTAGAAAAGGATAATGAATAATTAAATAATTGAAATAATTATTTAATTATAGTAAAAAGTGATAATAATTAAATAAATAATAATTTATTTAATTATAGAGAGAAAAGGACATTAGTGACGTAATTAAATAAATGAGAATTATTTAATTAATCAAAATGAAGAAATAAAAAGATAGAAATTAATTAATTAAATAATTAAGATTATTTAATTAATAGAAGAAGTATGACATTAGACAATAATCAAATAATTAAAATTATTTAATTATTAGGGACGAAAGGGGATTTATGAAGAAAAATAGAGTTCGCAAGCGTAGGACAATTTTTAGTGTCTACAATTACCCCTAGTTGGAGAAATTCAAAGTTAGAGTTGAAGTTTTTATGAATTTCTTCACAAATGCAACCACATTGTCAATTTTAGTCGAAATAGTTTCACCTGAAACAATTTCTATCAAAAACCTATACAAAAATGTATTCACATTTCAAATTTTCAATGATTTTTTTTTTAATTTTATAATTTCGGGTGAAAGGGTTTCTCCCAAAACTACATGTGCCATGTATAGGCCATATGGTTTTGGGTGAATTTGTTTCACTCGAAACTGTTTAGGGCGAAACTATTGCACTCGAAACTATTTAGTTGGTTGAAAGTGTGACACAACTTTGTGTTTTTACCCTAAACCTTATAAATATGCTTTATATATTTATATGGTAGAGACATGCTCAAAATATATAAAATTGCATTGAGTAATAATTAGTTAAAGACGCTATATTTTCAAATTCTATTAGAATTAATTAGAAAGCTTCTAGAGAAAGTTATGTAAATTTTTATATCAATATTTTAGATCACACTCCATGATCCATCATAAAGATGAGCAAATCATAGAATGTGATCTGAAACATTGAAATTAAAAAATTACTTTTTTCTATAAGATTTATAATTAAGTATGATGGATTATCGAGTACGATTCAAAACATTGATACAAAAATCTATACATAATTTTCTACTACAAGATTTTTAATTAGATAATAATCAAATAGTATAGTATGTTTTAGTAATAGATTAGTGAAAAGGGAAAATAATAATCCCTAGGTTTAGTCTAGACTAATTCAATAAAATGCATGTACATACGTATACATTAACCTAGACTACATAAAAAGTAAAAGCTAGAGTTAGACTCAATTAGCAAGTGTAAAAAGATATAAATAAAAATAAATGAGGTTAGGATCACTTACCTATATAATCGAAGAATTATTTTTTAAGATGTTGAAATTTGGATGTCTTGGGATAAAAAATAGTTGCGATAGTTGAATGTGCAAATCTAAATCAAAACATTCTTCTTTACTCTACTCTAGGTTGAATTTTTTAATCTAGAACAAATTTGTGATCATGAACTATACTTGTGCTTACAAACTTAACCTCTAATGTACTATGGCTTATATCCTTTGTGCTATCTCATAGATGATTATTTTGATTTGTCTCTTTCAAATCTATAAACTAAAGATATTTATAAACTAACAATATTTATAAATTAATGATATTTATAAATATCTTTGTTGGGTGGTTGTGTAAACAAAGTCATGAGGGAACTTCACCTTAATCAACCTCTTGATAGCAAACAAGATCAAACACAACTATCAAGTCCTATAATGTAGATTCATTACTTCTTTTTTAACACCAAATCCAAATGTGTCACTATTGATTTGCTCTTATCAAATGAGATGATTCCCTAATTCTTCAATATCCTTTCTCTTTTTTTAGAATGAATGTTTTTAAAACTAGCACATGGTGGGAGACGTATGGGACAAAAAACAACTGACACTTGTATTTTTTAATTTGATCTATAATAAATCGAGCTTGTGCTCACACAAATAACCTCGTCAATCCAAAAGTATAATAAATCCAAAGCTATATAAAATAATCATAAACAATGATTATTTAAAAAACAATCTATAAAACAGGTTAACCAAAAATATCAGACATATATATATATATATGAGGGAAACATAAAATCATATATAGATAAGAGAGAAATAAATAAACCCAACTTCATAAAAAAAAATATGTCATTTATTTTTTATTTTCTATAAACAAGAAAGTAAAGGAGAAATAGCGTTGGGATTAGGTTTGGAACTTTTTTTATTTTTATTTTTATTGGGATTAGGTTTAGAACATTTGATAATGAAATGCCTAAAAACAGCGGGCTATATGATCCAGCTAAAACCATGTTGTATTTCAACAATCCACAGCTTCTCTTCTGTTGTGGGCAAATGAAATCGGCGGAAGAGAGAAAACAAGGGTCTGTCTGTACCATTTCCTGCTTTAAATACACCTCTTGGCAGAACTGGGAGAGGGTAAGTTTACCCCAGTTAGTCTGGATTGATTAAGAGATTATTAGTTGAGTGAAAACTGAGAAGAAATGGATATGGCGGCTTCCATGAGGAAATGGGTATCTGAGAATAAACTCAGCTCAGTAGGGGCATTGTGGAGTTCCACTATAGGGGCTTCCCTTGCTTATAATTTCTCGAAACCCTCCATGAAAACCAGTCTCAAGCTTATACACGCCAGGTATGGATTTCTTCTTTCCTGTTACAAATGTTGAATAGTTTCTTTATAATATTGTCTCAGTTAGAATAATTTGATGATGGTTTCTACGTATTGGGCAATTTTGATGTATACAGGATACACGCACAGGGTATTACTCTGGCAGCACTCTCTGCAGCTGCTCTTCTTCATTTGTATGAGCAGAATGCCCAGGAGAAGCCCAAGCAAAACCATGGCATTGCTTAGCCCCCACAAATCTCATATTCATATGACACTAATTCACTGTAGATCTGGTCTGTTTGCCCTGTACTCTGGTATTTAAGACCCATTTTATTTCTTATGTAATCAGATTCAAAATGATTTCAGCAGTTATGGAAAAGTATATCGCATGGAGTTAAATCCTATATTTAAATCTTTGTAGAGCTCTAATGCTGTGGCTAATTAAAAGCAAAATATATGGTATTATGAAAAGAAAACAACTTTCCAAAGCGATGGTTCACATTGTTCACAGTATTGCCCATTTGACTTGAAAAATTCATATAAAAAGATCCATTTACATGCAGTCCATTAGGAATGTTTTTGGCCTCAAGTTACAAAGCTTAATAAGGCGAGGATGTAGTTGGCTCTCAGTATCTAGGGGAGTTGTGCCTTCCTTTAATAGAACACCATTTCATATCAATGTTCTGTTGTTACAGCTAACCTCTCAACAAACTTTCCCTCACTTGTGGGATAAAGGAAGGTGGTGAGTTTGTTCTAGATCCAAAGAAGGTATATTTGGGTTCTCAATCTCCTAAATGGTAGCATTCACATAGGGGGATTTCTCGAAGAACAAGTATGGATTTCGATGAATATGACATGTCTTTCTATTCTCCTCTTTCATGAATTTTATTTCAAGGATTATTTGGGTTCTTCTTGATCCCAAAAAAGAAATCCATTGTGTGGAATGTTCAACAAACATTTCTCAAACTCGATGTCTTTTATTTATAAGCATTAAAAAATGCAAGTATCACACTAGTTATTTATCACATCATCTATCCAAATAGTTACTTTTTGCTAAATGATCATTAGCAAGGTCATGAAGGACTTGCCACTTTCATTTCACCTACATGGCAATAACACAAAGTGTCTTATAAATGTGACCCCAAAAACTATGACTTGTGAGTACTCTTTACTATTAATAACCACTCATGGGATTATTAATATTTACACTTCAATTGGTGTTGTTGAAAGATGTCTTCTTTGACATTAGATTGTTGAATCTCATCCCATTACCTCTTGATTCATGTGTGAGGATTTCAATATGCTCAAACTTGCATCTAATAAATTCAAACATTTCCCAATGACATGGATAGTTGGCAAAAGAGAGGCTTGGTATTACATGTGTAATAAATTAGGTATTATCAATCTAAATGTTAGTCACTATCATTCTAATTGTCATGGTATATGTGAGCAATTTTTTGTTCAAGTGCGTAAAGAAGTCTTAGATGCGTAGACAAAGCTATGTTGTTAGATTAGCTTAACTTTTCTTTTGCCAACTATTTTCAATTACCCATGGAATTGTTGTTGAACGTTGTCCTTTCAAATCATTTTTAATCTAGATAGTTTTGTATTGAATGGCAAGCCCAAAGCTTCAAAATGCAACTTTATGTCAACACTTCATTGTTGAGTCATACTCACATGCTAGCTTGTAATCAATGCTTTTTGAAATATTAATGAAATATGTTGGACCTAATATCTTTTGTGTTTTCCTAAAAGCTTTTGCAATAGGTTTTGTAGGTGCTATTATAAATGAAGGCAATATTAAATTTGTAGCTAAAGTAGTGATCTTGATGAAATGTGCAATTAGCAATCAATCACTTTGCTAAAAACTATTATAAGATCATAGCCAAAGCCTTTACGCTTCATATTTGTCATTTGCTTCCACTTATTTTCTAAGTTGAACAAACTAGCATCGTCAAAAATACATATAACATCATTGTTGTTTGGGAAGGTATGAGACAAGCTAGTCATTTTCAGTAATAAGCTATTTCCATCATGATAGCCTTTGCTAAAGTCTATGGCTGCATTGAATTGTCATTTAGTTTGGCCTTAAAGAATTTTGACCATGCTTCAAGCCCTTGGGTTTGGCTCCAAAATTTTCAAGCTAGTTCAAATTCTCTTTATAGATAGTTCAACTTGTCTCACCATTAATGGTTGATAGCCTCCTCTTTTATGACTTTTTACTCTATTTTCTAAGGGTGCCCTCTTGCTCTATCTTTCGTATGTTCTTACAACTAAAGGCTTTAGACATTTACTAGCCAATCTAGTTACCCAACAAAAGATTAAATGTATTTCCCTTCTTGAGTTCAATCTCAAGCTTGTTAATGGGTATTTCACCAAGGACTCCTTTCTCACTCTCTTGGAAGACCAAGACAATGTAAGCCATGCCTTGTAGTGTCTAGAAACATTTTTCCTTGCCTATGGTTCCAATATTCCATGGAAAAAGACTCAAAGCTATCATCAATTATTTTTCCCAAACCTTTTGGTTGGACATGAAGTTTTCAAATATTTGGGCATTCCTTGTGCTTCCTAATCCTCTTATGTAGCTCTTAAGGAAGCTCTTTTGACTCACATTGAAAAAACTACATTTTTTAATTGCTAAACCTATTTCTCTAGCTAAGAAAATCTATATTTATTCTATAATGCTTATGGCCACTAATGTGTACTATTCTTCTTATTGGGGTCCCTCAAAAGTCTCCTATCAAAACCTAAAGAGAATGCTCAAGGACTTTCTTTCGGCCTCCTAGAGAAAGGTAAAGGATTTTGTCAAGTTGCTTGGGATTTTTTTGCCTCCTATATGACTCTAGTGGTTTGGAGCTTACTAATTCAAACAAACAAGGGTTGGTTTGTGTTCTAAATGGATAATTCATGCTTTAG
The DNA here is from genome assembly GCA_007115665.2 of Sequoiadendron giganteum. Taxonomy (NCBI): domain Eukaryota; kingdom Viridiplantae; phylum Streptophyta; class Pinopsida; order Cupressales; family Cupressaceae; genus Sequoiadendron; species Sequoiadendron giganteum. The sequence continues at coordinate 582,036,233 of CM021101.1, forward strand.
AAGGCCACAAAGGCTAGAAAATCCTCCTTAAACATTGTGTTGCTTTTGGCATTCCTCATGGCAAGAAAGCCTAACAAGGTATGGGCCTTCACTTCATTCTCATTATGAAGGAACAAATGCAAAATCAAGGAAATTTTGTTGTCAAAAGTATTTAAAAAGCTTAGGAATCCATCAAATCAAAACTCATATACAAATGGAATGATTCCAAGACTAAGATTTCCTTCAACCAATAATAGCTTTAGTGGTCTCCTATGATTACTAGACAAGATCAACCTCTTGCCAAAGTTCCCTAGGCCCATGCACTTAAGTTCTTTAAGCGTGGGATTTGCTTCATTCAAACCTCTTCTTCAAAGCCACTAAGAATTGGATTTCTTGGCTAGAATTTATAGCCAAATACAAGCTTGAAAACCTTGATTTTGAGTACCCGCAAACCATTATGGAGTTTGTGGCTCTAGAAATGGTGTATAAGGTTGGGATTTTATGCATTGTTCCCTAATGAAAAGATTGGAAATGGTATACATACACTCCCTTCAAGAACTGCAAACCCTTCTAAGGGTATTATTGGATTTCTCCTCACCTTCCCATGATTCATAAACTTAATATTAGTTGGAACCTCTAGTTCACTACCACTCAATGGTGTCTTAGGTATCAAACAATTTGGTTTGCCATTTTTAGCCTAAACCAACTCATTTTTCTTAGCACCCTCTATTAGGGTCTTCTCATTGGATCTTTTCTTATCCATTGAGGTTTTTTTCACCCCCTCTATCTGTTTTGTAGACATTTTGAATGTCCCAAAACCTTTTCTAGTTTTTCCCTTGGGCCCAAGTGGCTTGGAATTTGCTACATTTCTTCAAGCCTTTCCATCAAATATTTTTCCTAGCATATGATTCTTGTAGGTGACTAGCCTAAGATGCCTACAAGGTTTGCCCAAATTTGGCATGTTTTCAAAGTTAAAATTATATTTATCATATGAAAAGATAGAAATAGTGTTTTTTTTTTCAAATCCTATGTTGCTCATTTCTTTTTGTATGCTAAAGCCATTGTATGCTCTAACATTATGTAATAGATCTAAGTGTAGGCCAATAAAGTTTCTTTGGAAGTTTCCACCGTGCTAAAACTTATTGAGCATTCAACCAATTCCCCTTGTATTGTTGCTCATGTGTTTCCTTCTCCTACTAGTAGGGATTCCTCTCCACGTGGGCACCATCATGGCTTTAGCCACACTGTTTTTTCAACATGACTCTCATGGGTCCCATGGTTCCCCTTAGTGTTGACATCATGGTTGGTCCTCATCATGTGGGCAAGCCTTTGCTTCTTAATGTGAATGTGGCCTCCCTAGTTGGCATGACAAGAGGATGTTCCCTTGGTTAGACTTTATAATTTCACATGTTAACACAACTCTTGATTATCCAAAAGTAGAGAAAGACGATGAGGACATCCATCATGAGCTAGGAGCCCATCTCTAATGCCTAGAATTCTCTAGATGGCTAGGGTAAACTACCTAATAATGAACTCATCCTCCTCCTACAAGTATAGCTCTTATTGCTTATTGATGTAACCTTCTTTTTTTATTCCAAGATAAAATCTTGGGGTGTGGTTCCATTTTGCCTATATTTTATGTGAATTATATATTATAAATCTTATATTTAATAATAGAAACACATTGTTCATCACAAGAAATATTCCATATCATTCTACTTTAAAAAGATGATTAAACGATGGAAGATAAAATTTAAATTATTATAAAAATTAATGTAGACTATAACATACATAAATATGGATACATTTCAAAAAAATTGTTATTAATTTTAATAAATGTTCATAGCCTCAATACTCACAATCACATTACAATAAGTGTGCATTGATTGTATTTTCTTGTTTTATATGATAGTGGGAAATATTTGTAATAGCTAGAGTGCTTTAATCTCTTTCCCTACCTAACAATTATATATAGATATACAATTTCAATATTGATATTTGGTCACAATACATTTCCCTATTTAATGTGTACACAATATTTTGAAGTATTTAGAGTGCACTTGACTTGTTTGTTGAGAATACAAAAATCAAATGTGATACCCATAGAAAGTAATGAATAAGGTTATGCATACAATGTGGTTCTTGAAGAGGAGATGGGGTGGTAAAACTTGGCATCATCAACCTCAATTATTGATGTTGTACTTGACTCTAAATGGGTTATCAAAGGTTAAGTCACTTTTTAAACTTTTTTATTTAATAGATAAACCAAAGCCTTATCTACACAATTACTTCTATTGGTAAATCTCCTAATTTAACCTTTGGGTTCATGTGTTACTTGGTTCTCCAAGAAACCAAACTCTACTTTAGACAACTATCAAATCCTAATTATACCCTCTTTAGAAACATAAAAGGGCTATTAGGGCTCATTAGACAATGATACCATCTCAACTACTCTAAATGAGGATCCTATATGCAATTGTAGAAAAAATTACCTCATGTTTATTTCTTGATTCTATATTTGAAAGGATTATTAATTCAATTAAAACCCATTTTGGTTCCATAATATTTACACCTTTACATTTTCACACTATGTTTGGGTCCTTTAATTTAATTGGACTTAATCAAGCCTCTAATTGGCCCAATTATGCATTAAAAAGTTTAATTAATCTCGTTTTTTGAAAGGAGAACTTGTATTAAACAATTACAAACATTAATTAAATTACCTTGGAAGTTGAACGTCCTAGATTTAGGTCCTAGGACTCATTCACCCAAGGGCGAATGGGCCCTCCTTAAGTTGAGGATCTCAATTTTTAATTTGTTTTTGGCGGCATTTTTACGATTCAAATTCAAATTGCAATTGTCGGCCTTTGATATTTAATTGTTAGAAAATTAGAAAATTGCCTATAAATACAAGGTCTTGTTATCAAATTCAAATCCTAAGCAATCCTAAGATTTTTGAAGGAGCTCAATTATAGCAAATATTATTGTCAAAGTTTTTCAAGAGCAGATTTATCAGTCTTCTACAACAGCATTCAAGATCTCAAGCATCATGTCAAAGTTATTTGCATCTATGCATGTTTTTGGAGTTAACATTGTGATGTAAGTTTCAAGAATTCAAGCATCAAGATCAACATCCAATCAAGTCATTTTATTGAAGATCAAGACCTTAGAGAGATGTGTTAGACTTCAGTCCTCTAAGGATTTCCATTCAAGGGTTTGGTGGGTTGCAACATAGCATTGTTCATTCATCATTCCTTCCATTCATGTTTCATTTCATTTCAAGGTTTAGTTACCAAAACGGGTTTGACTAAGGCAAACCCCCATTCACCAAAAGCAAACAAATTTTCCCTCTCTTTGTATGTGTAGATTTGTAGGTGAAAAAGGATTGAAGATTTATCAAAAATGCAATTTTGCAAAGTTGTCAAGACACAGAATCTTACTTGCAAAATTTAATTTTGACTTTTTGACAGTAAGATCTAGAGGAATCTAGAGTACAAATCTAGGAGCAGAGAACTGTGAAATCGGATTTTGGATCCCTATAGCAGGACCCATTTGCCCTTGGGAAAATTTGTCCTAGGAGGACACTCAACAACAACTTTTGGTGACTAGTACACATCAACTTACCCTTCTCAGATCTACTAGAATTTTGTTGTTTTTTATTGTTTTATGCTTTAATTTTATGATCCAAGTGTCACATTGCATAATTGAGTTCATTTACTATTTTTAGTTTTTCTCCCCAAAGTGCATTTCAAGCAAATTTTACCCCATCTTGTCATAAGGAAATTTGTAAGATCTCCAATAGGGTTGACTCACCTAGGGTTGAAATTCAATCCTACCTTTAAGGATCTCATTTCCTAATGAGATAAGGAAGATAGGTGCATCACATATTCAATCACCCCATTTTAATATGGAAGCCCTATTTTTCTATGTTTCATTTTGGTGAACCCAACATTCTTGCACTATGAACTTTATGAAATTGGAGTTCATTCAAACTCTAGATCTAGGATTTGCATTAGTTTGCATTTTATCTAGGGTTGTCAAGATTACATTAGTTTGCATTTCATCTAGGGTTTTAAATTTTCATTTTGCATTGTTTAAAATCTGAAAAATCCAAAAACTTGCATGCATATTACATTGATTTTGCATAGTACTTGCATATTAGTGTATTTTCAGTCATTTACATTCACGAATTTGGTCAAAAATTGCATTTCAAAAAGTAACATATTTGTTCACTTTTTACCCTTTATTTCACTTGCATTTAGACACCAAAATTTGGAAAAACCTACTACAAAAACCACAATTTGCAACTTGGAATAGAGAACACAAACAACAATTTAGAATTTGCATTTTGCATTTTTAAAAACCCTATACAAGGACCCATTTTCCCTTGGGTGAATGAGTCCTTGAGGGCACATTAGAACCAACCTTTTTGAGCATTTTTGTGGTCCTCTACACTTCCCAGATCTATTGGCAAACTATTGTTTCAATCTGTCAATTTTCGGGAATTTACGTTTTATGCATTAGGTCTAATCGTTCATTTAGTTTATGCATTGCAAATTGGAAAAAATATTGTATTTTAGATCTGTAGAACAATTATTACATCATGTTTTCATTAAAAAAGTCTCTTGATATCATACTTCATGTTCTATTTTCAGATTATGTTGAATACTCTAAGAAATTGTTGTTACAAGCATATGAATATGAAGTCCTTTCACCTCTTTTCTTGTTTTTCATTGATCCCTCTCCCATGTGTGAAACTAATATAGTGAAAGAGAATATAATCTTGGACAATCTTGACAATCAAGTTCATTCTTCTCCCAATATATCTACTATTTGTGAAGAAGATATTTTTGTGTTAGAAGAAACCATCATTGAGAGCCATGAGAATATTATTTGTGTTTCTCTTCCCCCACCTCTCCTACTTGGGAAGACATTGTTGGATACAAGGATGAGACCATTGACACCTCCCCTAATATCACTTTGTCTATCTCTCCCATTTGTGAGAATAATTTGATACAAGAGGATGCACACATTGACAATCATGATAATCCTAGTTGTTCCTCTCCCAATATCTCCCCTACTTGTGATGAAGTTATCTTAGAGGATCCAATCATTAGATGTCATGAAAATATTGTTCCTAAAAACTCTCCTACTAGGGAAGATATCATGGTGCAAGAGGATGATCGTATTGATACATGTCCTTCAAACAATAGTAATGTGGCTTTAGACTCCCCTTCAATAGAAGATCATCCAAATGAGGATAAGTATGTTGAATTTCTAAACATTAGATCTCCCTTGATTATTAGAAATCATTGGACCTCCTAACAGTCCTCTAATGATTGGACCTCCCAAGTCATCTCCTAAGCCACTTATTAGCATAGGACCACCACAACACCAACCACAACCTCCAAGAAATTTCTTAAATTTTGCAAGGCAACTTACTAGTAACAACATTTCATAGCAACCAATTTATAATATCGTTGCTCATACATATAATATAAGGAACAATAGGCAACCACAAATAATACCTACTTCATTACCATTATCTCAATCAACTTTTCCTAGTGCTCCTCGCTTGCCTTTGCACAGTGGAAAGGAGTATGATCTTGTGGAACAACTTAAAAACACTCCTGCTAAGATATCCTTGTGGGATTTGATTCAAGCATCACCTAATTATCATAGCATGCTTCAAAATGCCTTACAACAAGTTTTTATCCCTGCTAGTGCACAACCAAGTGATGTAGCATCCCTAATTCAAGGTATGAACCCAATCAACTTAGACATTACCTTTCATCAAGATTGAGTTAGCTTGATTAGAAGTGCAAAAACAAAATGAGGCCTTGATGATATTGGCTATTATTAATACAAATGGAATAAAAATAACTCTCATTGTCAATGGTTCAACCCTTAATGTGTGTGGTGTAAACCTTTTGGATAAGATTGGAGTGGATAAGACTAAAATTGAATCTGGTTGCTTGTCTATCTATGGGTTTGATAATGTTAGAAAGCAACCTCTTGGTGTGATAGCATTATCGATGACAGTTGGAAAGGTTACATTGCAAAACCCTATTCATGTTATGCGTAATGAACTCTCATATAATCTTATTTTAGGCTGACCTTAGATTCACAATGAATGTGGTGCCTTCAACATTACATCATCTAGTGAAGTATGTCTATAACAAAAAAGTTTACACAATCAAAGTTGACCCTCAACCAGAAAGTTGTTTGCACATTGAGACAGACAAGGAAAGTCCTTTGAAAACATTGATACCAACTTCTAAAATAGAACCCATGCAAGAGGAAGAAAAAGAGAAGGATAGTGAAGAATTCACAAAGCTATTGGATGATGAGTGGGGTTCCTTAGATTTCACACTTACATTCATGGGAGAATACAAGATTACACACAAAAATAGGAAAAGAGAAATAAACAATCATACTATCCACACAAGTCGAGTCATCAAAATCACATGAGTACACAAATTTTACCAAATAAGAGAAAAAACGAATTACACATCCACATATGATGACTGTGATCATGAGAAACCACCAAATCCAAAAGAAATGGAAAAACTTTATGGAAGAGGTTATGAGCTTTTGAAACAACTTGGCTATAATGGAAAAGGATGTAGTGCTAGAGAGCAAGGTATTTGTGTCCCTATAGAGCCTAACACACAAGAAACAAAAAGTGGTCTTGGATATTGTCCTTCAAACATAAGAAAAGCATAAAAAAATCCCACTTAATATCAACACTATTACAAAATATTCTTCTAAGACAACTTTAACCCTGGTGCATCTTGAACTAATAGATACTACATGTGGGAATCTCATTAGATATGCACCAAATTGATATTTTGCCTACTCATTATAATCAATAAAATTAGTTTTTGTTCCTTAGTATGTGGTAGTTGTAGTATCATAACATATTCACTTCCATACATAAGGGTATAAATTTGGTTTTATGCAATCATATTTCCTTTTTGCAAGGAGTAGCATATCATCATCCATTTTTACTCATCCTTGTCCTGCAATTAGTGGGGGCAACGAGTTAGGTAACCCTTGTCCTAGTGTGGCACTTTTTATTGTTCCTTTGGCTAGTTTTTTGCCTTCCATATATGATGAACAAGATTGGGACACAAATGACCTGCTATAGGTTGACTTGCATGTGTCATACTAGTCTTTTCTTTGTTCTCTTTTCATGTCCTTTGTGATTGCATGTGTGTAATGTGATCGCCCCTACATTTGTTTGTGAGCCTACTTTGGATGACCCTTGTCACTTCGTTGGTGCAAGGATACAAAGTAAGTGAATCCATTGTGACATTATTCTATTTGTATCTTCATTCTTCTATATGTCGTACACTTTTATTTTTCTCTTGTTTTCCTTTTAGGGATGATGCAAGGCATTGAGACATTTAGGTCTCTTCCATTTTGACCCAAAGGGCTTCAAATTTGTCTTCTCTCTCAATGTGCCATTCTTCCTTTGTGCTCATTCTTCCATGAGTCATTTGGGGAAGATGGCAGTTCTAAGCTCGATTATATCACTATAGAAAAGACATAACGTTGACCCCAAATCCATGAATCCCTTATGTGTTATCTTAGGACTGCATATGGGGGGAAACCTCCTTTCATGACGTAGCTTTATCTTGGAAACATATGTTTTACATAGGGATTTCCAAATAAATATCTCATGCATTGACATTTATTGTGTTCTAATTTAAAGTAATTGCTCATAACATGGTGTTTAGCAATTTCTTTAAAGTGGGGGCATACACATACCCACTAATTTTTTGCTTCAAAGTGTGCTCTTCTTACTTCACATGATGTGTCTTCTTGGTGGTGACATTTGGTTTGATGTTCATCAAGAGCATGACCTTTCTTAGCATGACATTCCTCTTAGTAATCATGTTACGACTTACATTCCTTAAGTTGTGAATCTTTTATCCTTGACTAATTCTCTCTTGGTGATGTCAGGCATGATGTTCCCTAAGGTAAAACCTTTCATGAACTAAGCAAAACCCCTTTGACTATCCTATCCTATTGTATTTAAATGGCCACCAAGCATAACACAACTTGCTTGCTAGTGGAGCCTTTTTGTTTTTCATGAATGCCTAGCATAATGTAGCTTGCTAGCCTTGTGACCATTTTTGTGGTGCTTTATCAAAGTTATCAGGATTTGGTATGGTTAAAGTATGGGAGCCTGTAGACCTGGCATGAATTTCCCATTAGCCACCTTCTTGGGGCTCACCTAATGGACAATGGATTTCACTAGCTCGTGTGAGTGTATTTTGTTTGCATAGTGGATAACAAGTTTCCACTTGTGAACATTCTTTTGGACAAACAACTAAAGCTTGATCCATACATATTAGACAAATATTGGAGGCTTGATCCACCCTTTCTCTCTTTTCTCTTTACATCAAATTTGGCATTGTATGCTTGTGTATCTTGTCTTACTAATGTATATCATATATATATGTGTGTTCCTTTGTGCTTATGTTGGTTTGCTATGGGATCTTGATCCTAGGGGCTTGCACAACCTCCTTGATCTTTGTCATCCCATCTCACTAACATTTATACACTTGGACCCCTCTTGATGCTTATTTGTCTACTTTAGTGTGAGTTTGAGTGTAGGGCTCATCCTTTCACTAAAGTGAGGCTAAATGTAGTGTAGAAAAATGTACACCTTTACATTTCCATACTATGTTTGGGTCCCTTAATTTGATTGGACTTAAATAAGCCTCTAATTGGACCAATTATGCATTCAAAAGTCTAATTAATCTCATTTTTTGAAATGGGAACTTGTATTAAACAATTACAAACATTAATTAAATTGTCTTGAAAGTTGAGTGTCCTAGATTTAGGTCCTAGGACCCATTTGCCCAATACAAGGTCCTCCTTAAGTTGAGGATCTCAATTTTTAATATGTTTTTGGTGGAATTTTTATGACTCAAACTCAAGTTGCAATTGTCAGCCTTTGATGTTTAACTATTGGGAAATTATAAAATTACCTATAAATATAAGGTCTTGTTATCAAATTCAAATCCTAAGCAATCTTAAGATTTTTGAAGGAGCCAAATTATAGCAAATATTATTATCAAAGGTGTTCAAGAGCAGATTTATCAATCTTCTACAATAGCATTCAAGATCTCAAGCATCATGTCAAAGTTATTTGCATCTATGCATGTTTTTGGAGCTAACATGGTGATGTAGGTTTCAAGCATTCAAGCATCAAGATCAACATCCAATCAAGCCATTTCATGCAAGATCAAGACCTTAGAGAGATGTGTTAGACTTCAGTCCTCTAAGGATTTCCATTTAAGGGTTTGGTGAGTTGCAACATAGCATTTTTCATTCATCATTCTTTCCATTCATGTTTCATTTCATTTCAAGGTTTAATTACCAAAATGGGGTTTGACCAAGGAAAACCCCCATTCACCAAAAACAAACAATTTTTTCCTCTCTTTGTATATGTAGATTTGCAGGTAAATGATTGAAGACTGATCAAAAGTGCAATTTTTCAAAGTTGTCAAAGTTGTCATCAAAGTTGTCAAGACATGGAATCTTACTTTTAGAATTTAATTCTGACTTTCTGATAGTGAGATCTGGAGGAATCAAGAGTGCAGATCCAGGAGCAGAGGATTGTGAAATTAGACTTTGGATCCCTATAGCAAGACCCATTCACCCTTGGGCAAATATGTTCTAGGAGGACACTCAGCAACAACTTTTGGTGACTAGTACACATCAACTTGCCCTTCTCAAATCTATTGAAAGTTTGTACCCTAAAAGAGAATTCACCTCAAATATAAACTTTTGGCACCCTTCCAAACACTACACAAAGTGGCTGAAGTGGCCTATAATTTGGATATTACCTTATCCTCTAAGATACATCATGTTTTCATGTCACATGTCTAAAGAAGGTTGGTGGAGAACATTTTCACATTATATATACACTTCTTGGCCTTGAATATTTTTGCATTATATATACACTTCTTGAAATAGATGAAGAAGGCTCACATCTTCCTGAAGACAAAGGATATTTTAGACAAATACTCATGCTTACTCTATAACAATATTAGCGCAAAAAAATTATTTCAATGGAGAGGGTTATAACCTAAAGATCTACCCGTTGGGAACCTCTCCATTGGCTTTGTAGTTTTTTCCCTGGTTCAAGCCTTGCGTAAAAGGATTTCTAAATGAGGATGACATGTTAGGACCCTCACATTCTAATATTGTACTACTTTGGACAATGTAGTAATCATAATATAGTTGCTTGGTTAATATTACATTATGTGGATTTTTCTCATGTGCATTAATTATATTTTTTAAGTCACTCTTTATGATAGATTTATATTGATGTCTTAATAAATAAATATTATCTTTGAATCATATTTGGTTATAGGTTTTAGTTCTTAAGGATGTTACCCCCTCAAAGAGGCATATGATTCTTGTTATCAATGTTGGTGTACTTATAGCTATTTTCTAAGCATTTTACTCTTTTCAAATTTTATTGTTCCATTTGATGATATTTTCATGTGAATAACCTAACATAAGTAATACCTTGATCCTCTTATATAAAATTCTCAATCCCTTTTTTATTGGCTCTCAACAATTTTATCAAGCAACATGCTTTGAATTATTTTTTATGCTCTTCACTTTGTAGAGCTACTAGAGATCTTGGTAGGAGAAACTTGATCCTAGGATCACTCATATTTTGTAGTTTTTATTCTACTAAGGTATCATGTTCATTCAAAGGCTTATTCATATTGAATTGTCTCATTTTAAGTTCCCATCTTGTCATAGATCTAAATCCTACAAGCACTACTTTTGGACTTGTCATCATGTCTAAGATGCATGGAGATGGATATATGGCCTTTCCCCCCCACTTTTCTCCAAGATATTTTCTCATGATAGACTAATCTATTTGGGTTTATGGCCTATTGTCCTAACCATATTGCTAGAATTAAAAATTTCTTTAGACGTTCTATTTTGATTTAGCTCTAAAAAATAGAAATGGTACTATATTTGATGCAAAAGCTATTTATTATTGGTTTTATATTGCTAATAAAGGTATTATGATTATATCTTCTTATTTTTAGTTCCAAGATCAAATGGAAAAAAAATATGATATAAGTCCAACACTTACAAGGCCTCCTCAAATATTTGAAGAGTTTTCCTTACACTATGAATTTGGTATTTCCTCATAGTAATGTACAAACAAGATCACCACCAAAACCCTATAATAATGTGTTGAGGTAACCATGACAACTTGTCCACTAGGCTAGGGACTCATTTATTAAAATACAAGGTAAATGGTACAACATGAATATTAACAATGTAGTCTTTTAAATATAATAAAGCATATGATTAAGCTAGTAAATTTTAACAATGGAGCAATATAAAGGAAAGTAAAAATTAAAAAACATAAAATTATATGCATAATATTAGAGGTACTTGAAGAAACCTTACCAAAAAAAGTAATCCACTACCAAAGAAAGAACTATAAAAATATGATTTTTTTATCTCTCTAGTCTCTTAGTAATTTTATAATGCAAGTGTACCTATAAAATATCATATGAATACCCTATCCCAAGCCTCTACTATATAGGAAATAGGAAGCTAGAAACCATAAATGGTTTCCAAAATTAAGACACAAAACCATGATCCATAACAAAAATCTAATACCCATATAGTCATGGTCAAGCCATCCAAAATAGTAAATCTTATTACACATATTTCTACCTCTTATGTATCATATATGTCATAGATTCTATCATAATAGTCAAATTAACTGACATCATAATCCTCTAAGGAACTCCATGATGTTATTGATTGCCTTACCATATCACCAAATATGGAAGATCTTCATACAACTCCCAATTTTGACCTTCAATATAAACTCCCCATTTATTTTTTAATTGATAATAATCAAGGTATAATAGATAATAGATAAGAAAATATAAAAATAAAATGTCCTCACATGGGAATCCATCTTTTTCCATTCCATGATGTTTGGAGACTGAACATTATTTATCATTTATATAATTAAATATAATTTGAAAGTGTTGAGATTTTTAAGGTAAATGGCATACCTAATCCTAACATTCTCCTTGTTGAAATTTTCATAGTACAAAGATATAAAGGGAAGCTAAAAATAAATCAAGTTATAGAAAAGAGACAAAGCATGTGGCCTCTCACTAAATTTCTTTGTTCTCGTTGGTCTAGTGAGAGAATCTATAAAATTAACCTAGATTTCAACCTTTTGGATCATGACTACCACCCTCATCCATCTCATAGATAAAGTGATATGTTTGTACAAGAATGGTACATCAAGTTCTTCACCAAAAAAATAGCATGGACTATCACATCTAATATTGGCCTATTAGCACTCAAAGGCAATACGTGCACACAATCTCGATAGCCACACTACCTCCTTATAGTCATGTGTTGAAGCCATCTAATTTTATTCTATAGCAGATTACACAACCATAATTTTCCACTTAATTATCCAACTAGCAAATCCTCCAAATAGATTGAACACATAACTTCTCATGTATCTCTTTCTATCTCAATAATTAGCCTAATTTTAGAAACCAATGAGGCCCTAAATATAAAAAACTCTCACATCATTATAGAAAATATGTCAATCAAAATTATTGCAAATATTTGTAAACCCTTTTCACGTAAGTCTAATGCTCTTTAATAGGGCTAACCATAAATCTACTAAGAACATGCACTGCTTGGACAACCAAATAAAAAACTCTCACATCATTATAGAAAATATGTCAATCAAAATTATTGCAAATATTTGTAAACCCTTTTCACGTAAGTCTAATGCTCTTTAATAGGGCTAACCATAAATCTACTAAGAACATGCACTGCTTGGACAATGGTTGTCCATGTACAAACCATAATATATATTAGGCTATCTATTAAACTAGCATGTGGAATATTAAACATATCTTCCAAATCATCATCTATATTAGTACAATAATCTAATGATAACTTATCATTGATAGATAAAATAAAACTTAATACGTTATAATCCTACATAGTAAATCATTACAAAATATTCTAAACATAGTCCAATTGAGCCAAAGATTTTTTTCAACCCAATCCTTTCTAATCTCCATACCAAAAAATATATTTTTAGCTTCATGTCAAAGGCACAATTTATTTTTTTTAGTTATCTAATCATTCTCTTACTATTTTTTATCAACAACATTTTAACAACATACAAACTAATATTTAGGCACTAATAATCAATTAATTCAAAATAAATACAACGATCATATTCACTCTCAACACAACCAAGTTCCAATACAAAACTAGATCAAGATTCTAATACTACATTTGGTATGAGTACTTAACAACATACAATAAAATTTAACCTACAAAATAATGTCTCTTTCACTTTTAACACAAAAATGTCACCTTATTTTATATAAATTTCTTTCTCAAGATCCTTGTGCAAGAAATTAAAATTTAATAGCCATTTACTCTACTTCTAAATCATAAATAGTCCTAAAATAAATTAATAATCCAATAGAATTTATGCTTTTAATAGGAGAGAAAATTTCACCTAAATCAACTCCCTTAATGGAAGAGTAACCTTTTTCCACTAGTCTTGCCTTATACCTTTCCAACTATCCATCTACTCAAATTTTATTTTTAAATACCCAATTGCAACCAATAGATATCCTTCCCTCAAACAAATCAACTAGATCCCAAGTCTCACACGTGTCCAAAGTCATTGTCTCATCCTCCATGGCTTGTATAAAATATGTAATTTTCATTGTTAAGGGATTCTAAAGATTGTAACCCTTAACATTATCACCATGACCAACACGAATACATTTTTTAGCCTTTAAATATAATGTAGATCATTTTCTTCATGAAAAATCAACAAAATCCTCATACCAAAAAATTCTAATGTAAAACTCTTTTTATATACTAATATATATATATATAGGCTTACTACCTTTTGCCCAAAAAAAATAAAAAAATCTAATATACAAAATTAGTGGTTACTTATGTGTCCACACTTCATACAATGTTTAATAAACTAGAGAAAAATATGGAGATATATTAATCAAATAACAAGTAGTATTTATAGCCTCACCCCAAAAACACTAATCCAAATGAGCGCCAATTAAGATGCTTCTAGCTTTATCCATCAACTTCCTATTCATCCTCTTTCTAGTGACATTTTATTTTGGTGTGAATTGTTTCTACTTGACAATATCTACATGTCTACTAAAATCATAAAATTGTATAGATTAATATTCTCCTTTATTATCTAAATTTATTAATTTTATTTTTTATTCCATCTAGTTTTCAACAAGAACCTTAAACTCTTTAAAGTTGCTAGAAACTTCAAATTTATGCCCCCTAAAATAAATCCAGCATAATTGAATAGTCATCAATAATGGAAACATAATAACATGATATTTTACAATTTAAGAAAGAGCCACAAATCTAAAAACATCACTATGAATAACCTCTAATAATATCCTTGTTCTAATACTATAAAAAGTAAACTTTACGCTATTTTCCATAACACGGTCAATGCAATAAATAAAATATATAAAATAACTAGGTAAACCATCGACCGTATTTTATTAAGTAGGGTCTTAATCATTTCTTCAATAATGTGGCTCATTTTGTAATGCTATAATATACATGAATATGATTCTATAGTTACATAGGTTGAGTTAAAATAAGTGGATGCATCAAACCCTAACAAAGGCTTGCATCAGGGTCCTTAGCTAGCACAAAATTCCATGTGAACACTCCTATAAAATGTGAGATGCAATCAAACATCATTCATTTTAAAGAATAAAATTAAATCTTATGTTAAATGTAAAATATGTAACACATCTATGAGATATTTTACTCTCCCATCACTAAACATAAAGTTTGTGTTCCCTTTGCCAATAATATAATGTAAATTATTGTCAACAAGGAACACCTCATCACCATTATATACTATATATGAAGATAATCACTTCCTATGAGGAGTCATGTGATACGAGGCACATAAAATTAATTAACCATGAGTCATCACTAGCAACATTAGTTGAAATAAGTAAAGATTCACTTTCATCATCAAAGGATTTATTATAAGAGGAATCTCCATAAGACTTCTAATTGTATCTACATTCATTATCTACATGGACCTATTCTATACAATTCCAACATTTAAATCTACTCTAACTAGAGGTTTTAAACCATCATTTTTACTTAGACCTCTTATTATCCTTATTTTTTCTTACCATTTTTTTCCTTGGATTTGTTCCATACATGAAGTGCATCCTTGAAACCCTTGTCCATTAATTTCTACCTCATTTCCTCACTAGGAAAAGTGCAAAAAGGGGCATTAATTTTGGGATCTATAGTAGAAATGATTAGATTCTCCCATGATTTAGGTAAAGAAAAAAGTAAAAAATATAGTTGTCCTCCCCTTCTAGCTTAACATCAATACTATGTAGCTAGCTAAAAAATGAGATTTAAAGCATATAAAATTTTAGCTATAGATATCCCTTCATCTATAAGGAATACAAATTTATTTTGAAATAAATTTCATTTACCAAATTCTTTGTTTGAAAAATATATTTTATTCTTTTCTGCATACTAAATGTAGGATCCTCTACTGAGACATTCAAGAGAATAGAATACACAAGGCACAATTATATGGTTCCTCATGTCTTTTTTTCCATATTTCTCCAATCTCCATTTGAAATATTTAAAATCCTAGACTTTGATGTCACAACTCTCTATTGATATCTCTCTTTCAAGAGGTATTTGATTTTTAATTTTCATAGCTTGCACTTGGAGCCACTTAACTTCTAAATCTCTAATCGTGATATATTTTGCATGGCTTCTCTAACCTAACTAAGATCTCTAAAACCATTAAAGTAATGCTCTCATTTGAACACAACAAACCTACAATATTACAAGAAATTTTCCCCCTTTTACAACAAACCGTGACTCTAATACCAAATAGTGAAATACAAAGTAAATGAAAAAATAAGAATGTTAATAATGTGGTGTTTTAAATATGAAAAAGTATGTCATTAAGCCAATAAAGTTTAATAGTAAAATCATGAATAAGCAAGTAGAAATTACTACTTATAAAATTACACATAACACTAGATTTATGTGGAGAAATCCTTGTAGAAAAGAAATTCAAGTCCAAAGATACCCAAGCTTGTATTAATCCTCAAAGAAAGAACTACATCAATACAATCTACTTATTCCTTTATTTTGATTGAAATCTACTACCAAAGTGTACCTACAAAAAATCATATGAATCAACCATCACATGTGTCCAATGAATAGAAGAAGAAGAAACTAGAAAGAATAAATGGTTTCTCATAACTAAGACCTAAAACTATGATTTATAGCATAAATCTAATGCCCCTATAGTCATAGTGAAGCAACCTATAATAGTAACTCCCTGTACATGTCTTACAACTTTCTTATGTGTCATAAATGTCATAGATTCTATCATAATCATCAAATTAACCAAGATCCCAATCCTAGTGTTTCATAAGGACATTAATTGTCATGTCATACAACCAAATATGGAAGATCTTTTTACAACTCTCAATTTTGACCATTTATATGTAACCTCTAAGACATTTATTGTCTTCTTACACAATAATTAAGGTATCATGAGTACAAATAAATAAATAAATCCTCCTTGCTCACATGTGCATCCATCTTTGCTCATTCCATGATATTTGCAGACTAGTTATTATTGATCATCTACATAATTATACATAATTTGCAAGACAAGATTTACAAGGTGAATGATTCATATCTACTCCTAATTTTTTTGTCTTACTAGTTGTGTAGGTTCCACAAAAAGGGTGAGTGGTGCTTTGGTAAGAGGGTCCTCCTCCACCTATTGTACCAATGTGTGTGGTGTATTATATTTTGATTGTTTATTAACCTTTATTTCAATATTTTAAACACATTTTGTTAAGTTATGCATTACCAAATAACCATCCTTTTATTCTAAACCTTATAAATATACTTTATATGTTTATATGGTAGATTCAAGCTCAAAAGCTTTAAAATTTCTTTAAAATAATAATCAAATAGAACACTACATTTTGGAAATAGACTAGTGAATAGGGAAATCAATAATCCCTAGTTTTAGTCTAAGCTAATTCACTTAAGTGTATACACATAAGAACACATTAATCTAGACTAAATAGAAATTAAAAGTTGCAGTAAAAAAATTTAACATGTGTGGGAAGCTATAAATACAAAATAAATGAGGATAATAAAATCACTTTGCTCCATAATTGAAGAATGATTGTAAATTTGCATTGAAGTAGAAATCTAAGTGTCTTGGGATTAAAAAAATGGCTATAATAGTTGAATACGCAAATTTGAATTAGAATATAATTATTTTCTTTACTTTTGGTTGACATTGTCAATATTGAATATATTTGTGAACACAAACTAGAATCATGTCATCAAACGTGACCTCTAATGTACTTTGGCTTTTGTCCTTTGTGCAATCTAATAGATAACTATTTGATCTCTCTCTTTAAAATGTACAAACTAGCAATATTGATAAATACCTTTGCTACCTGTTGTGCAACCAAAACTGCGAAGGCACTTTGCCTCAATCAACCCTTTGATAGCAAACAAGATCAAAGATAATAGGCAAGCCCTAGAATGTGATTCATTACTTTTTTTAGCACCAAATCCAAATGTGTTGCTATTGGTTTACTCTTCTAGATTGCGAGATAATTTCTTGATTCTTTAGCATTTGTCATTCCCCTTGTTGTCCCCTACATTTTTTAGAATGAATGTAGCAAATGTCCTTATACCCCAACACATGACATCAAATCACACAAATGTGTTTGGCTAGCCTTGGGCAAGAAAGTTAAAGGGGAGCAATCAACCAAATTTTAAAAATTTTAATTTGATTTAGAATGGGTTGAGTTTGTACTTGTGAGGATGTGTGTACCATTGCAAACCCAACTTGAGATCGAAAGGCATAGGGGAGAGGACCTAGTACTTGAGCATGTTCCAATAGTTGTTATAGCATTTGCTGATTTAATGCCCAATATTTTTAACAATATTGGACCAATAGTTGTGACTTTAAAGTTGTTAGTGTTGATGATTACTACCCATAATTGAATGAAATGTATTCCTTAGATCTAAAAAGCAACAAATCATGTCACGCCACATCAACGCACCAATAAAACATGATTTAGTACACAAGTATCGGTCTCACTTTTTTGGGGGCCTTTTTGGACACCTCGACAAAAAGCATGCCAATGTGATATCGTATTTGATGATGTGGCCTTAAAACCTTAGGTATAAGCAAGAGACTAAGTAAACTGTAATAAACAAAATGAGAGTGCTTTGAAATTTCCATGTAAGATTTTGAGAAGCACGAAGTTAGGGTGCTCAATTACTGGATCGTCTCCCCTACATGATCACAACAAACAATGGTTATTTGGAAATCAGTTTATAGATAAATAAGATAATTAAACAAAAAAACTGATCACAACAAACAATGGTTATTTGGAAATCAATTTATAGATAAATAAGATAATTAAACAAAAAAAACTAAATACATACATATATACAAATAAAAATAAATACAAAATCATAAAGCTATAAAACTTCTTTTTTTTTTTAAAGGGTAAACAAATGAACTCAACTTTATATAGAATTATACCATTTTTATATTAAGAAAAATACAGAAATGAAAAATAGCATAAGGATTACAATTAGAACATTTGATAATGACAATAAACAGCGGGCATAACAGCGGTTTACTCTTTGGCACACCATATTGCTCTATAGTTGGCGTGCTCATCACGTGTTGATGTCCCATAAGTGGCTCAAATGACTATTGTACAGAACGGCGTACATGAATGAATCTATACCTGACATTGAACAGCTTTATGATCCCACTAAAACCATCTCCTCTTTCACCAATCCACACCTTCTCTTCTCTTCTCTTCTCTTCTCTTCTCTTCTGTTGTGGGCAGATGAAATCAGGGGTAGAGTAAGTTTCCCCCACTTAGTTCTGGATCGATTCAGAGTTTATTAGTTGAGTGAAAACTGAGAAGAGATGGAGATGGCGGCTTCCATGAGGAAATGGGTATCTGATAATAAACTCGTCTCAGTAGGGGCATTGTGGAGTTCAAGTATAGGGGCTTCCCTTGCTTATAACTTCTCTAAACCCTCCATGAAAACCAGTCTCAAGCTTATACATGCCAGGTATGGATTTCTTCTTTCCTCTCACAAATGTTGAATACTTACTTTATAATTTTGTATTAGTTTTAGAATAGTGTGATGATGGTTTCTGAGTATTGGGTGATTTTGATGAATACAGGATACACGCACAGGGTATTACTCTGGCAGCACTCTCTGCAGCTGCTCTTCTTCATTTGTACGAGCAGAATGCCCGGGAGAAGCCCAAGCAAAAGCATGGCATTGCCTAGGCCCTAACATCTTAATCTCTTATCATGATATGCTTCCCATGGCTTCTCTAAATTCACTAAGATCTAAAAAACCACTACAACCACAACATTCACTAAGATCTAAAAAACCACTACAATGCTCCCACTACAACCACAACAAACTTATAACATTGCATGAAAGATGTCCCCTTTTAAATCAAGTCATGGCTTTGATACCAATTATTGAAATACAAAGAAAGTGACAATAAGAATTTTATTAAAGTAATGTTTTAAATATAAAAAATCATGTTATTAAGAGAATAAATTTTAATAATGAAACAATGGATAAGCAAGAATAAATCATTAAACTCATAAAATTATACACAACACTCAATTTATGTGGAGAAACCCTTGTAAAAAAATCTCTACCACCAAAGATACCCAAGCTTTAATTAATCTTCAAAGAAAGAATTGCATCAATAAAATCTAGTTATTCCTCTATTTCGATAGTAATCTACTAGCATAAGTGTACATACAAAAAATCATATGAATTGACTATCATATGCCCCCAATATATCAAAGAACAATAAACTAGAAACCATAAATGGTTTCACATAACTAAGATCCCAAACTATGAGCTATAACAAAAACTTAAAGCCCCTATAGTCATGTCAAGCGCCCGTAACTCCCCTTTCACATCTTACAATCTTCTTATGTGTCATCAATATCATAAATTATGTCATATTGATGAAATTGACCAAGATCCAAATCCTAGCCATAAGGGCATTGATTGTCTTGTCATAACACTCAATTATGGAAGATCTTTTTACAACTCTCAATTTTGACCATTTGTAGGTAACCTCCTCATTTAATGTCTTCTTACACAATAACTAGCATCCTTGAGTTTAAATAAATAGTAAATAAAACCTCTTCCCTCACATGTGCATCCATATTTATTTGTTCCATGATATTTGGAGACTAGTCATTATTATCATCTACATACTTAAATATAATTTACAAGACAATACTTGCAAGTGGATGTCATAGCTAATCTTAATGTTCTTGTCCTAGTAGTTGTGATCACAAACTAGGCTCATGCCATTAAACTTGACCTTTGTTGTAGTTTGCCTTTTTTTTCCTTTCTGCAATCTAATAGATAACTATGTGATCTTTCCTTAGAATCTACAAATTGACAATATGGATCAATATCTTTGCTAGGTTGTGCAACCAAATCTATGAAGGAACTTTGCCTCAATCAACCCCTTGATAGCAAACAAGATCAAAGACAATAGACAAGCCCTAGAATGCAGATTCATTACTTCTTTTTTAGCACCAAATCCAAATGATTTGCTATTAATTTACTCTTTTAGATTGAGAGACAATTTCTTGATTCTTTTACATTCTTCATCACCCTTTCCATCCCTTGATTTCTTTAGAAAGAATGCAACAAATTTCTTTATATACTAGTACATGGCATCAAATCACACAAATATGTGTTTGGTTGGCCTTGGCCAATAATGTTAAAACAAGCCAATTAGCCAAACTTAATATTTTAATTTGATTTATGGTGGATTGATTTTGTGCTTGCAAGGATGATCTCGCCATTACAAAATCAACCTAAGATCAAAATATATATAAGATCACAACAAATAGTGGTTGTTTGAAGATCAATCTATGAAGGGCGAATGAATACATTCACATAAAAATAAGATAAAACAATAAATACAAAATCATACCATTTATCTTCATATATATATATAAACATTTTCTCAAAACATCACAACACTAGGGGAGAAGAGCCCAAAGTAGCGTAGGGGCCTATACTGGGGACAAAAGTAGTCCCACATGGGCCCCACACTAGAGTGCCTTAATATCCAATGGTAAAACAGTTTTCATCCATAAAGTCATTAAGAGTAGTCGAATCATTGTACCATGAAAATTGTATTATAATCGGTTTGAATTGTCCCAAACATAAATAGTTATTCATAGTCTTACATGTCAAGAATATTCAAAGCACGTCTGACACCACAAACATACAAGCCATATTGTTTGTTAATGGCCCATAGCTTTAAAACATGCAACCAAGATATAAAATTAGTATAACCCACATTCCCCTATAATATCACCACCACGTCTCACTTTCATATTCAATTCTACATTTTCCTGGAGGCAGACGAAGAAAGAGGAGAAGCAGCAGCAGCAGCATGCTATCAAGATACAGGTATTTTAATGCTACTAATTGTTAATGCCTACGAATGCTAATCTATTCAATGCTATTCAAATGTTTTTCACAGTACTAAAAATATTTGGGGTTCCACCTTGATACTGTTTACCTTAGGTTTTTCATTTATATTCTTTATGTCGAAACAACAATATTTTGTACATGTGATGTAAATGTTTGTCAAAATAACATGTAACTCAATATCTAGGGTTTCAACTTACACTATTAATGAATGTCAAGTCAATTCAGATTAATTTATGGGTTTTCTATGTTCTATATGCATGTCAATATAGATCAGTTCTACGCATTGTAAATGTTTGTGACCCACAAAACTGTAACTCAATATCTGGGGTTTCAACTTACACTATTTATGAATGTCAAGTCATTTAAGTTAAACTTATGGGGTTTTCTTATGTTCTATATGCCTGCCAATGTAGATCAGTTCTATGCACCGTAAATGTTTGTCACCCGCAAGCCTATAACTCAATATCTGGGATTTCAATTTACACTATTTATGAATATCAAGTCATTTCAGTTCAATTTTTGGGTATTTTTTATGTTTTATATGCCTAGGTATATAGATCAGTTCTATGCACTGTAAATATTTCTCACCCACTACCCTATGACTCAATATCTATGGTTTCAAATTATACTATTTATGGATGTTAATGCATTCATGTTCCTTACAATGTGATTGTTACACCCTATCTGCTCTAAGTGCATAAGACCAAGTCATTTTTGTTCATGACAATGTGATTGTTTTGATTAAGGGGGAAAAGTAAGTTTTGAATGGACCCAAAACCATTAACAATAGGTTTTGAATGGACCCGAAACCATTAACAAACAAGTTTTAACGAGGACCCAAAACCCACAAAAATAGACCAAGTTGCAATAGAATAAAACAAAGAAAACCAATAGCGAACAAAAAGCAGATTAAAAAACAATAGCTTGAAATCTCAACTCTGCACTAAAAAGAAAGGTATTAATGAGAACCTTAAACCCAAAAAAACCAAGAATTACAAAGGAACTTGGTCCCAAGAACAACTTGAAACAGCCAAGCAGCCATAAGCCTGAATCACCCAGATTGCAACATAACACTTAACAACACAAACTAGCAACGAGCAACCAAAGATGACTAGGTAACCATCAACCTGAACTAGCCAGACAACAACACAACACTTGTCAACACCATCCAACGAAACCAAGCTCCCCACCTCAATAGGAGAGATAGGAATCAGAATAAAACATTGAAAAGTCTTAGCAAACACATAGCACCAGTCAACCCACAACACCAACTCGGCCTCCACCTCAATAGGAAGGGGCTCCCCTCTAGAGGAGAGGATGAAATGAGACCCAAAACCATAGAAGAAATAACTTCCCACATGATCCACAACACACCTCTCCACCTCAATAGAAGAGGGCTCCACCTCTGAAGAAGCAATCTCCACCTCCAAAGAAGACCATGGCTAAAAAAATCGAAGGAAAGTAGCTACATCCATAGTAAGGACCACCATAGCATCCTTTGGAAAAGAAGTAAACTAGAACCGAGAAGAAAAAATAGAGCATTCCTCAGCCAGCAACACACCCCCAACCTTGAGAATGAACTTTAGGACCCAAAAGGGGGATAGCATAGAACTCAGCAAAACCGACTAGCAATCGGCCAAATAAAAAACCTAGCTCCAAGAGAAACACTCCCCACCAGGAGTAAAAAGAAAACCAACACTACTACGAAGTAGGAACCATAGAGCCTCCCAACCCAAAAAAACAACCAGCACCAAACAAGAGACACTGGGCCTCGAAAGAAGGACAAGGCAAGGAAAGCCTCCAAATAGAGAGAGTAGAGAGCCGACAAGATAATGAAGAACAACCTCCAACCCTACATGCCAATCAAGGTCTAAAACATGCCAAAAGTTTCCCACAAACAACTCCACTAGATGTAGACCATCAACCTAAACCCCAAGAAATGAAAGCACCCACACAGAGGAAAAGAAGACCCAAAAAGGCCAGAGAGTGCCAGGAAAACTTGCAAATAGAGAAAGGGGAGAGAAGGCACATCAAGTAAAATCCACTTACAACCCTACATGCCAGTTAGGGTTTGAGATAAGGCCCCCATTCTCCTCAAACAAACCCTCAGCAAGAACTCCAAGCACCACAACTGGCACCAGCTCCAAAGAAGAGACTAAGGGACCCGAAAGAAAAAGGACAACGAAAGGAAAGCCTCCAAGCAAAGAGTAAAGAGTTGGCAAGACAATGAAAAAAAACCTCCAACCCCACATGCCAGTCAAGGTCTAAAACATGCCAAAAATTATCCACAAGAGGCATACCCACAACCTCAACCCTAATCAACGAAATCCGCCATACAAAGGAAAAAAAGCCCCAAGAGGACCAGAGAAAGCCAGGAAAACTTATAGAAAGAGAAAGATGAGAGAAGGCATTGCAAGAAAAATCCACTTCCAACCCTACATGCCAGTCAGGGTCTGATATAAGGCCACCAAACTCCTCTAACAACCCCTCAGCAAGAACTCTTGGCACCACCACACCCAAAGAAACACCAACAGAAAAAGAAGACCATAGCCCAAAGACAGGCAACAACAAGGATACAAAGCAAGAATAAGCCAGAATAACACGAAGCAAAAAATCGATCCCCATCAACCAACGAGCCAAAGAGCCTGACCCAAAAAACCACTCCCACACACCACCAAGCCCGAACATAAGCAAAGAATCACCCATGAACAACAACAAGCAGTGAACAGAGGAAACCAAAGAGGCGAGAGAAAGAAAAGCAACTGTAGAGAACATAGTGCCAAAGCCAAACGATCCACCAAGGGAAGGAAGCGCCAACCCTCCATCAAAATGCATCCAAAGAATCCCTTGCAACCATGGATTTGCATCATCTTTGTTAGAATCCGACTCCCCATCACCTTCTCCAACCAAGGATTTCAAACTCCCCAACCTATTCCTCTTCTTGTCCAACCACTCCATTATCTGGGGTTTCAACTTATACTGTTTATGAATGACAATGCATATCTACTTAAAAACAATATGATTGTTTCACCCAATATCTACTTAAAAACAATGTGATTATTTCAATTCAATTTCAACGTTTTCATATATATTTTATATGCCTGGGAATGCCAATATGTTATATGTTGTGTAAATGTTTCTCACATAAACTTGTAACTCAATATAAGGGGTTTCAACTTAGTTTTGTTGATTAATGTCAATGAATTTTAGTTCTTTACATTGTTAATTCCAATCGACTAATGGGCATAAGACCAACTCCTTTCATTTCAATCCAAAATGTTATAAACTTGTACGATTCAAACAAAGTAGTATGATCACATAAAAGTTAACTGCTACCAAATTTACCATTATAAACTATCAACACACACAATAAAGAAAAATAATATGTCCATGCATGACTTTGTCTTCAAGGGTGTTGATTAATAGTTGTTATCATTGTTTGAAACATGTTTCCTAATGTGTGTAGGTGCAATATAAAGTTGATATGAGGTCCATGCCAATGAAGAGGAGAGCTACAACAAGGTGGCTTGCAAGTAAAAGAGGGGTTACATTCCCCCTGAATAAGAACAAAATGTACAGGCAAAAATAGTTGTGGTAATTAGTGCTCCACCAAGCAGGCGAACAACAACATCATGAAAATGGGAATTGACAATGAATGCAATAGAAAATCAACAATCTAATGACATGGTGGATAGCGACCATGAGGAACTTAATGACAACCTAAGTCTTCCCTCGACCCCTAGCCCATTGTCTTGATTAGCTGATGGATCTATGAATATGGGTAATGATAGTCCAAGTCTTCCCTCAACCCCCAACCAACCGCCTTGGTTGGTAAAGGGAGCTATGAATGTGGGTAATGATGGTTTAAGTATTTCCTTAGCCCCTACCCAACCATCGTGGTTGGCAGAGGGAGCTAAGAAATTGGGTATTGTTTTGCAGTGGGAAGAAGACCAAGGAACTTATTCATTTCCATCTCCACCTGCCACATTTCCCATACCACAAATGCTAAATTACAATGCAAATTTGAGCAAGGAAAGAGAGCAGAAAAGGGAGGAAGAGAGAGCTAAAAAGATACAAGATAGCAAGGAAAAAGAGTAGAAGAGGGAGCAAGAGATAGTTCAAAAGAAACAAGATAGGAAGGAAAGAGAGCAAAAGAGGGAGCAAGACAGAGTTCAAAAGAAATAAGATAGGAAGGAAACACAACAAAAGAGGGAGCAAGAGAGTGTTCAAAAGAAACAAGATAGGAAGGAAAGAGAAATCAAGTGGGCCCATAGTTCATTGCAATAAGAAAGACAAATAAGTAGTCCTATGAACCCGTTAGCGGACAACCATGCCTTGTTTCAGAAAATATTGAACATATACATCATTTCGTTTGCTGATGTTGATGTTAGTTTGAGTCTCAGCCCAAATGTAGGCTACACTCCACTTTCTATTGGAAATAATTGTTCAACACCGTTGCATGTAAGTTGCACTCAATTTACAAATACAAATGCAAATGTTGTAATGACAACTCAAAACATAGAAGTGGGAGACGAGAACACATCTCCAAATGTTTTTCTTGGCATGCTTGATTGAGGATGGGAGGGACCATCCCTACAACTATGAATTATTGGCTACTTTTTTTTATGTATATTCCAGACTACAAGATATAATTCAATTACTGGCTATTTACTTTTGTTGTTGGGGACTGTAATATCCTGATATTAACCAGATACATTTTCCCACCACGTCACCCTGCCATTTGTGCATCTGCCAATTTTGCTTTTTTAAATTTCGTGCACCCCCAATTTGTCATGCACTGATTCATCCACAGTGTTCAAAACGGACCCATTTTTTCCTCTGCTCAAAAGTGGAGCCCATCCACCTCCTTAGTCAATGCATAAATCTATGTGCATTGGATCAAACGGACACGTGGCTTCTGACAACCTCGCCACCCCAAACGACCAGTTTAGAGAATTAATCACTCATTACCTCCTTCGTTACCTCCATTGAGCAACTTGCCTTATGTGTCCCTCCGCAGTTACTCAGACAGACAAGTGCATAATTTGGAGATTAAGGTTCATTCAATGCTCCAAATTCTCGCATATCACAATCATTGTCATTCCTTTTGTTTGTGTTTATTTTGGAGTGTTTGTTTGGTTACACACCCATACTGGTTCGGCTTTGCATTGGAGAGGCTCCATTTCATGAAATCATTCATAGTGTTAAACCATGTTGCATATACCATCAATTTGAGAAGTATAATGAAATAGAGTTTAACACTCAAATGCTCTTTTGAAAAATGAGTCTCTTCAATGTTAGAACCTCAAATGCTACTACAATTTTATGTCCTATAATATGTAAATGTTGTTGCTAGCATTATGTACATTCATATAACATGTCTTTGATATCAAATGGATATGTTTATTAGTTTATTAAATGGATATATATATGGGCCTACTTAGCAATATGATGTACATGTTGGCAGTGTAGTGCAAATGCTTGTAAATGTAAGTCTGCTTAATTATATTGAAACTTTGTTTATGGTGATTGCTTGTTTGGGGTGAAATGTACATCACACTTCGCATAACAATTATATCTATACAATAAATTATGCATTAACAGCCACAAACAATATCACTTAAATCCACATATAGTCATGTACATAGCACTAGCAACATCATTTACATGATATAGAATGTATGAACAACAACAACCTCTTATGTATAATATAATGGATTTGGTGATGGGACAGTCTTGGCTTTTAGTTGTTCTCATGGCATTGGATCTATGAAAATATTGGTGGCGATGTAATGCAAGTGTTGATACTTAAGGGGAGTGTTGCTTATACTAATTTTATATTTTGGTTGCATGTTTTAATGCTACAGGCCATCAACAAGCAATATGGATTGCATGATTGTGGTATCAAATGGGCTTTGAATATTCTATGACATGTAAGATTGTGAATAACTATTTGTGTATGGGAAAAATATAAACCAATTATAATACATTTTTAACGGTACAGTGATTTGAGTGTTGTAGTTGGATTGTACCAGACTCAAATCTCACACAAGATTATTAACAACAAATTGCAGAGTTAAATTTTGTGTAATGACGAACACAAAAATACAAGTGCATGGCAAAAACCCTCAAAATGATAAATAATAGAACCTTAAGAATATTTTGTAGTGATGGTAAAATATTAAAAAGAATTTGCAGTGTGAATTATTGTGCAACAAAGAACACATTAGTAGAAGTGCATGCAAGAATATCTTCAATATTAAAACCAATGAAACCATTTTCATATTTTGGAATAACAAACAAATGGTAAAAGAAAATTGCAAATTTAAAGTTTGTGCAATGATGAACACACGAATACAAGTGCATGGCAGAAAACCAGTCAAACCCTTTCCATATTTCATCGAAAGAATCTAAAAATAATGTGAAACCATTTAAACCCTTATCATAGAAAGAAGTTGAAACAATGGAACCTTTTTCATATTTCCTATCAGGAAGCAAATATGAAAAGCACAATGCAGATTAAACGGCATGCAATGAAGAACACAAGATTACGAGTGCATGGACGAGTATAGACAAAATGAAAACCAATGAAACCCTCCCCACATTTCCTAGTATTGATCTTTTTCAAAGACAATTTTTCACAATGAAATTTTGTGCAAAAAATAACTGAATGATATAAGTGCATGGAAGAATACCATCGAATTGAAAGACACTGGTACAGGTTGAGTGAGGTTAAAAATCTCAACTGAAAGAGAAAGGGAGCTCTAGAGAGTGCAAAGCCAAACAAAGAAGCATAGAGAGCCGAACAACAAATGGTAGAGAGTCAAACTAGTATGGGTGCATAACCAAACGAACACTCCAAAATAAACACAAACAAAAGGAATGAGAGTGACCAGGATATGCAAGAATTTGGAGCATTGAATGAACCTTGATCTCCAATTTACGTGCTTGTTAGTATGAGTAAATATGGAGGGACGCGTAAGGCAAGTTGGTCAATGAAGGTAATAAAGGAGGCGGCGAGCAATGAATGCTCTAAATTGGTTGTTTAAGATGAAGAGGTTGTTGAAAGTCACGCATCCGTCTGATCCAATGCACATAGATTTGTGCTCTGTAGACAGAGGTGGATGGGCCCTACTTTCGGGCAAAGGGCAAAATGGGCCCATTCTAAACACCTCAGATGAATCGATACGTGAGAGGTGGTGGGATGCTCAAAATTTTAAAAATAAAAATAAATTGACGAATACACAAATGATAGGGTGACGTGGTGAGCAAATTTAGAAAAAAAAATTATCCACATGGCATTCTACGTGGACCTCCAAAGTTAAGGTGCCTACTTTGGGCCCCTCTACCCTAACTGAACAATGACATATGACAAAAAAAACAGCGGCCATTATAGCGGATTACTTTTTGGCACACCATATTGCTCTATAGTTAGGGTGCTCATCACGTGTTGATGTACTATAAAGAGGATGACGTGACTATTCTACGGAAAAGTGTACAGAAACTCCGAGATTTTCGCAATGAATCTATATACCTTACATTCAACAGCTTTATGATCTCAGTAAAACCATGTCCTGTTTCACCAATCCACAGCTTCTCTTCTGTTCTGTTGTGGGCAGATGAAATCAGGGGAAGCCAGGAAACAAGGGGTCTGTCTGACTCTGTACCATTCCTTTCCTGCTATAAATATCTCTCTTGGTAGAGCAGGGGTAGAGTAAGTTTCCCCCACTTAGTCTGGATCGATTCAGAGTTTATTAGCTGAGTGAAAAGTGAGAAGAGATGGAGATGGCAGCTTCAATGAGGAAATGGGTATCTGAGAATAAACTCAGCTCAGTAGGGGCATTGTGGAGCTCAAGTATAGGGGCTTCCCTTGCTTATAACTTCTCTAAACCCTCCATGAAAACCAGTCTCAAGCTTATACATGCCAGGTATGGATTTCTTCTTTCCTCTCACAAATGTTGAATACTTTATAATCTGGTATTAGTTTTAGAATAGTGTGATGATGGTTTGTAAGTATTGGGTGATTTTGATGTATACAGAATACATGCACAGGGTATTACTCTGGCAGCACTCTCCGCAGCTGCTCTTCTTCATTTGTACGAGCAGAATGCCCAGGAGAAACCCAAGCAAAACCATGGAATTGCCTAGGCTCTACATATCTCATATTCATATTACCTTCATGAATTCACTGTAGATCTGGTCTGTTTGCCATGTACTCTTTACATTTAAGAGCTATTGTATTTCTTATGTTATCAGATTCAAAATGATTTCACCGGTTATGGAAATGCAGTTGAAACCTATATTTAACTCACAATCACATCAATATATATATATATATATAAGTTCATCAATGCATTTTCTGTTATATATATATATATATATGTATGATTGTGGGCAATGTTTGTGATGGTTGTTTCTTTTAAAGCTCTTTTCCTATCTAACAATGATATATAGATATTTTATTTTTATTTTTATTTTGATGAGTAAATATTTAATTATATATATAAATAGTATATATTTATTTAAAAAATAAATAGGTGGTATGATATCACATTCTAAAAGTTTATGTAGGAGATTTTTTATACAAGAGATGAATTTAGTTGGAAATTTTTAGATATCGATTTTTCAAATAAATTTTATATTTAATATAGATATGTTAGTCATAGTTTGAAAAAAAAACACTACTAATGATAATTAATAATCACACAATCATAATTAAAACTTAAGTAAATACAACTAAAATAAACATTAAGATCTAAATTCCTAAACTCTTAATGGAACCATTATAGTAATAATTTAAACTTATAAAAATATTGATAAGAATTTGTAAAAATGTATGATAATTTACTACAAAAGAGTACAACTTGATCTCTCTAAAAATAAACTTTTGTTGTACCTTGAAAACTATAATATAAATTTAATAGCCTTCAAGCATGATGACATTGAGATCTTAGTCCACACACACTAGAAGGTAAAAGTAAATAGAAAAAGTGTCCATGATGTCTTTTATAATTAGTGTTATAAGGCAAATCATTAAAGAAACAACATGGTCCAATAGATTCTCTTATTGCTACTAATACATGTATGACTTTAACATAACTCTACATTGTAACAATAATCACAGCTATTAGAGTTAAATAGTTGTACAATCTTAATGTACCCCGAAAATTGTTGTGATTTAATAGATTAGATATATTGCTCTTTAATAAGACAAGATTAAAAATATCAATGCTAGTAAAAAATGAATTTACTATGACAAAAATAAAAACACAATTTCTATCTTCAACAAATAAATAAAACTCACATCATACCACAAAACAAAATATGCATATGTTGACATTATCATCAATACAATTTTTATCACTTGTTATAGATGTAACTCCCCTTCCAAACATGCATGTAAAATGTAAAACCATAGATAGGACATATTAATTGTTTGACATAATGACTCAAACCAATGATTTTGAAATTGGCAATATTTCTTTAACTACCTTGGTAGATGTGTATGCAAAATGTTAAACTGTAGATGGGGCACATTAACTATTTGACATAATGTCTCAAAAAAATCATTAAATACACAATTTTCTAGAAAGAATGCAAAGGCCTGTTATTATAGAATCCAAATTATAGAGCATGTTGATTCATTGATTTGATACATGAAGATTTTGAATTGCCTCAAGTAGAATCCATAGAGGAAGCAATTTTGAGAGATGGTAGATGAGTTCAAAGTTGAAACTAGGCTAGAGACTTTTATTAATGAGTTGAGTTAGAAATCTAGTAATGGGTTTTCTTGCAACATGATTGATTGTGCATAAAATTGTAATGGGATATCAAAGGTAATATGAAGAGTCTTGTTCTTCATTTGAAATGCTTTAGTCATTCACTACTAGATTTGATATTTGTAATAAAGACTCGAGCTACATAAACAATGCATGTGAATGCAAGCAAGTATTTTTTTATACAAAAAAATCTTCTAATTTTGCAATGTTAACATTTAAAAATTTGCTGATTTTGTTAGCTTATATGAGTGTGAAATATTCAAATCAAAAAATTCTTTAGCATGCATTTTGGATAGTATTGACTACATGGCTTTCCATTTTAAGTGAATATTTGGATGGATATACTAATAAGCATATTGTTGCACTTGGTTTCTTAATTCATCCACCTAAATATGATTTTTTTGGGACGTTGATTTAAAGAAGGATGAGTTGTCCTCTTGAAAAGATCAGCATGATTTAATCTATGCAACACATTCATATAAATTTCCTAAGCTCCACACCCTTTATTGGAAGTTGACTAGTGAAGTTAGAAGTTTAAACCAATTTGATAGCTAGGTATGTTTTCATGAATCTCATTGATATGAAGCTTTCCAATTTGGTTTTAATTTACATAATAAGGTTAGTATTCATTATTATTCAATGGATTATGAAGCCTTTCATTTTCTAGTTTAATTCTAAAATTGTGAGCTATCTAATATGAACTTATGCAATTCAAAAAAGCATGATGAACTTGACAAATTTGGTTCCTATATGCTTTCCATTTAAAAGAGAGTCCAAATATGTTTTGTCATTTCTAATAGTGTGGTTTGTTCACATGCTTGGAGACATCAATTTTATTCTTATTCTTTAAATTAGTGTGAACAATTATAATAAAATTACAAAAGGTTATAAAAATGTATTTTTTAATAGAGAAAGGTATTGATATTTGGTTTAACTTTGGCCTATTGTCTTAGGTCATTGGAAACTTGTTGCAAAAAGGGAGGTTTAAATTATTTCATTTGTTGTGCATGGAATTGTGAGTTTAATTTGGTCTACACCCCAAATTTGGTTCTTCTACAATCTCGCCATGTTTATAATTGATGTATATCCTAAAACAAGAACCAATTTCTACCCAATTTCTACATTTAAATTATAATTTTTGTGATAATTTTATTATTTATTTCTAAATTAAGTGTTACTCATTTGTTCATAGCTCCATGGATGGAGTAGGGGATGTTAAATTTACACATTCCCTTCTATTCCCTACTTATTAAGCTAGACTTGTTCATTGATACGTTGTAGGCTAAAATAAAAAACTTTAACATCTTTTTACCCATTATTATTCGCCTTTAGGAATGTGAGTTAAAATTCATTTCACTGTGCCCTATTGTTTTGAGAAACTACTGAATATATTTATCAAAGGTTTTGTGAGCTACTAGAAGTGGTGTGAGGGAAAAGAAATCTCCCATAACTCTATTTTGTACCCACGAAGGTAAATATATGTTTTTATACAAATCATGGTGGACCCATGCTCACCAAATCCAAGGGTATAGGGTTCAAGAGTATTTTAATTTAAAATGGGATGGTAGATAGAATGGAGGCTAAGAGAAGTGATTTATTTCCCATGTACTGTAAAAAAGTGTATACACTTACACTTTTACATTATTTGTTTGGCCCCTAGTTTATGGGACTTAATTAAGCCTCTAATTTTCCAAATTATGTATTCCAAAGCTTTATTTTTGTCATTTTTTGAAAGGTGGACTAATATTAAAAAAATGCATTCAATCATTAAATTGCCTTGGATCAAGTGTGTCCTAGAAGTTTGGGCCATGACCCATTCACCCAAAGGCAAATGGGTCCCCCTCCTTAGCCAGGACCTAAATTCAAATATGTTTTTGGTGGCATTTTAATATCTAAAATTCAAATATGAAGTGTCGGCTTTTGGAATCTAATTTCTGGGAAATTGGATAAACACCTATAAATACCTAGTCTTTTTATCATTTAAAATCTAAGGAGAAATAACACACACCTTCTAGAAATTAAAGAGAAAATACTATTGTTAAGAGCATTCAAGAGTAACATATTAGAGTATTATTACAACAATTCAAGATCCAACATCATGTCAAAGTTTATGTGTGTTCATGTCCATGCTATGTGAAGGCTAACATTGTTGTAGGTCTCCAAGTATTCAACCATTCAAGCAAATCAAGCAAATCAAGCAAGCAAGATCCAAGATCCTTGAAGAGATGTGTATGTCTTTAGTCCTTCAAGGAAGCCATTGAAGAGTGGTGAGTTATAGCATTGCGTTCATTCATCATTTCCTTCCTTTCCATTCAGTTTTTATCATTGACATTACCATTGTGGAAGTGGAAACACTAGCATGGGGTTTGACTAAGGCAAGCCCCTATATGGCCCAACATTTTCCCTATTTGTGAATGTGCAGGTTATAAGTTTGAAATGAATTGATGAGAGTTTGAAGATCCATTTTGTATTGTTGCCTTTATTATCACCATTCTTGTCGAGACACAAAAACTCACCTACATGATTTATTTATGACATTCCAACTGTGGGATAGGCCCATAAAACAAAAGCTCAGATCCAACATCAAATGACTCCAGAAATTGAGCAGGATACCCCCACAAAGACCCATTCACCCAAGGGTGACTGAGTCCTTGTATGCACAATTGAACCAATTTTTTGGGCAGGTACACAATCATCTGCACCTTCCAGATCTGTCAGAACTTGAATATTTTTGTTTATCAGTTATCAAGAATTTATATTTATTACATTAGGTCATATAGTTTAATTAGGGCAATCAATCACAATCATTTCCAAATGATTCCCATCCCTTAAAGGATACAGATCCAGGCCTGCATGTCTCTCCATTAAGGTTGAAAGTCAATTTATACACCTTCTTGATCTATATCCTAATGAAACATATAAAAATAACAAAACACGCCCTAGATTTGGTACATTCAATTTAAGGTGCATCAAATTTTTATGTTTCATTTTGGTGAACCTAACATTTGACATCATAATTTTCTGATTTGGTAGTTTCTCAAACCCTAGATCTAGGATTTGCATTAGTGTATTGTTTTGCATTTCTCATTTAGGGTTTCATATTTGCATCATAAAAGTTCAAAAATATTGCACATATTGCATCATAGATTGCATTGTAGTATGTTTTCAGTCATTTAGATCAAGTTTTCATTCCAAAATTACATTAAAAAAGTGTCATTTTGTTCCAGAATTGCCATACATTTACATTTGCATTTAATTAAAAAATATGGAAAAACACTCACTATATAACCTATTTGCAGAAAGGAATATTCATCTTGAATATCAATCTAAACACTTAGTTTTTAAATTTTTCAAAACCTTGTGCAAAGACCCATTCGCCTAGGGGTGACCCAGTCCTTGTACAAGTGTCTTAACCAAATTTTTCAAAAAAAATTGTCTATGTTAGCTCAGTTATACTTTACTTGCATCTCTCTATTTTAGAATTAGTAATTACATATTTTTAGACATTTTTGCATATAGTTCAATTGGTGAAAGAAAGTGCATTGTTTAGAATCAAAATTTGCATTTAAAAATTATCATTTTTAGGTTCCTAAATCTTACATTAGTCAAATATTTAATTTTAGATCTGAAAGTTGCATTCAATCTTGTTCAAACATTTTCAACGTTGCTTTATATCTACATTGTACTTTAAATTAGGATACATTAAGCAAATTCTAGAAATTCAGTTATTATTTCAATTGTCTGCAAGTAGAATTAGGATCCTTAAGTAGTTTAGTTCACAGTCAAACTTTGATTTTTCAAAACCCTTGACCAGGACCCAGTCGCTATTGGGCAACCCTGTCCTTCTTGTCTTGGCTACACAAAAAAAAATTGAGGCCTTTTTTGTTGTGTTTTTTGTTTGTTCCTACTTGTTGCTTCCTATTTTTGAGTTTTTGTTGTACCTATTTCAAAGTTTGGTATTCATCTTGGGTGCACTTTTAGTGTTATGAAACTTGTATGAGTTTCACAACCTAGTGTCCTATTGTCAATACTCCAGTGAGGCATAGTTCTAGACTCATGGCATCCCGTGCTAGTTCTATACCCGCTATGGATCTTGATTTTTCTAACTCCTTTATGACAAGTGTTGTCAATACTTAATCCATTTTGGATTCCATCCTTGATGCCAAAATTCCATGACCTTACCATCAACCACTGTCACTAATGTTAAAACCATGGTAGCTCATGCCCCTCAAGATACACTGAAATAATTAGAAAAAGCTTTATAAAAACTTCAATATTATGTGAGCACAAAATATTTTGTTGGCACAACAGTTCCTATCATAGATAACATGAGGAAATTTTTTGATAATGATCAAGGATTAGAGGTATGCATATCCTAGCCCACATTATAGAAATTCATGTACCTACAATGGATGGTTGCGCTCAAGCTTTGGGATATACTCAAATCTAAGGATAAATTAGAGTTTCTCTCCCTACAACCATTGCCTCTATTCCCATATACACAAACCCAATTGTTACCACAACAATGCAACCAAGCAAGAATATAGCTCCAACCTTGGGTCTTTCCACTAGGAATCCTTATAATTTTGTGAAATCAAACATCATATCTCCAGATTCATCACCCCTCAAAAAATTGCAATATAGCTCTCCACCTAACATATACACACTTCTACCATATTCACCTCATTCTCAAAACACAACAAGCAATGATTCTGTCATAAACCAACTCTTTCAAAATGTGACATACCTTCAACAAAAAATATCAGCATTAAACCAAGCTCAAAATGGACAACCATCACAATACATTGCAAAGATCCCATTATCATTGGAGATATTGAAAACATAAATTCCACAAAACATAGAGATACCCCGCTTCGAGAAATATAATGGTAAAGGCAATCCTAGCAACCATATAACAACATGTACTGTCATGTGTAGTGATTTTATTTTTGAGGATAAACTGTTAGCTAAAGATTTTCCTAGGTCATTAAAAGATCAAGTGTGTCCTGGAAGTTAGATTGTTGATGCCTTCCTCAACCATTTCCAAGTTAACATTGGTCCCAAGATCAACATAATTGATTTAATGAAATGAAAACAAAAACAAGATGAAAAGGTTACATATTTAATAACATGCTATCATTTGATATTGTCACAAGTAAACCTATCTCTTCTTGATGTGGAAATCCAAAGAATGTTCACTGATAACCTACAAAAGGAACTAAGAGAAAAGTCCTCTTTCAGAAATTTTCCTCCTTTATAAGCTTGTGTACGATGCTTTGTGACTATCATAACTCAATTAGTAAGTATGAAGAAGCATCTTCATCAGCTCATACTGAAAAATCTAAGCTTGTACATCAAAACAATTACCAGTCATTCAAGAAACCAAACAAGAGATTTCTAAAGATAAATCAATCCCAAACAAATCATGTTGAGTCCCAAGTTGTTGCAATATGTCCAACATCATACCAATTTCAAGCAATAGATAAACAGTTTACCCCTTTGCCTAATTCCCTCCATTCAATTTTGTTGCAACTTCTGAATAAGAACCTTATTTGATTGCCTCCTATTAGACTAGTGGATCCCAACAAACCTCCACCACCACACTTCAATCCAAATGTCTTTTGTCACTATCATCGCACAAGTGGACATGATATGGAATGATGCAAGCATCTTAAACATCAAGTTCAAGACCTTATTGATTCTAATCATATCCAATTGGGCGGTGTTAATGATCAAGGTAATCAATCAATTGTTCCACCCAATAAAAAATTTCAAATCTTTACTAATCTTATGCCAAATCATTCAACCAACTTTGAGAAAGCTAGTGAAGTCAATAATGATGTGATGAATGTTGACAAGATTAAGGATATAATTGATGATGGTAATAATGGTAACATTGATAATGAGGCTGACCTACATGACATGGTCGATCTCATTGACATTCAACCTCATAAGGTCCAAACCACTTTGTTACCTAAAATTTCTTTCACTAATGATGATGTACTTAGACATGTGCTTGATGGTCCTCTCTACGTTGTTGGCTATATCAATAACATGCCTACATAAGGAATACTTATTGATCCCACATTTGCAGAGAATGTGATCACTGAGGAATTCTTATTTGTGCATGAACTTTACCAAGATTCTTATGAACAATCGAAAGCATGAATTAAAACACATAATGGTTTTTCTTGTCCTATGATAGGTTCGATCAATCTTTCATTAAAAATTGGACCTAAACTACTAGATGTGTCATTCTCCATCATCCCGATGTCAAACCAATTTGATGTGAAGCTAGGCTACTCATGGTTACGCTCCATGAATGTCATCCCGTCAGTTATTCACAAATGAATAAAGTTCCCATTTAAAAATGAGATATTTACAATGCACCATAGTGGATTCAATCCTTTGTCTTCCTGTGGGAATTTTTCATTGGATTTCTTTTGGCCTATATCTATGGAACCTATAAAGCCTCGTGAAGATTTCTTTTTCAAGTCATATCAAAAGTTCAAAGCAAAGCATATAATGAAATCGTCTCTTAGTAATATTCTTGAGTCTGATAGGTCCATGGTTGTTCCTTCTCCCCAACTCATCATGGATGGACCTATGATTGAGCCAAAATCCCTTCCAAACAATAAAAATGAATACACTATAGTTCCTCCACCCATCTCCTACAAAAGACCAAGAGATAAAAAAAATGATTCCTTTTTGCATCCAAAGATTAAAAAAAATTATAAACCTAAAGAGATAGTGGTTTCCCAACCCTCAGTGGTTCCTTTGATTCCTCCCTTAAGGGAATAATAGATACCAATGGTTTATAAACCCGCTCCTACACCATCACAAGTTGAAAATCATGCAAAAAGAAATTGAAATGCTAAAGAGTGTAGGCATAGACATCATGCTATTTCTTAACAATTGGAATAAAAGAATAAACCAACACCACCCACACCTATGGAAATAACTCAAGAAGAAATCCAACTTGCACCAAAAAAATACATTGAACCAAAACAAGAAATCAAACAAGAGAATTCAAATACGATTGTCATAAAACCTCCTAGTGTGATAAATTTGGATTATGATGATGAGATTTCCAATATTGATGAGTGCATAATGAGCTGAATTTTTTATTTTCCACTTCTATGAATTTACATGGGGGAAACTATGATAATCCTCTTGATGAGAGTGACTCACCACATGTTGAACCTAGTGATGCTCCTAGTACAACACTTGTTGTAGTCCCTTTAGCTATTTATCCACCTTCCATTTATGATGAATAAGATTAGGATGCGGACAAGCTGCTCTAGGTCGGCTCACATGTGACATACTACTTTATGTTTGCCTTCTATGTTATATGTGTTTTCTTGTATGTAATGTAATATCTTGTATTGTGTTGCTTGGTGTGCCTTTATGTTTGTGATTTTTCTTTAGATGACCCTTGTTGCTCTGTTGGCACAAGGATACAAAGAAAATGAACTTGTCCTGACATTCTTCTATTTGTATCTCAATTATTTTATGTCATAAAATTTATCTTTATCTTTGTCTTGTGTTTTCCTTTTGGGGATGATGCAAAGTATCAAGACATTTAGCTCTCTTCCATGTTGACCCAAAAAAAAAAATTGTCTTCTCTCTCTATGTGTCATTCATCCATTATGTTCATTGTTCCACGAGTATTTGGGGAATGATTTCAATTTTGAGCTCTATTGTATCACTATATCAAAGATGTATACTAAACCCCAAATCTGTGGATCCCTCAGTTTACCTTTTTATGTTGTTCATGGCATTGTATTCTAGGGAAAACCCCTTATCATGATGTATTTTATTTGGAAACATATCATTGGCATAGGGCTTTCCAAATAAGCTCTTTTGATTGTTTTTTGCATGACATTTATCATTTTTCTATTTTAAATTAATTGCTCACAACATGGTGTTTTTCAATTTCTTTAAATTGGGGGCATACATTGGCATTATTTTTAATTCACTTTGTTCACATGTTGAACTTAGTGGTTTGTTTGACATTTTAACATTTTTGCTTCACTTTGTTCACATGTTGAACCTAGTGTAAGAAGTTGGACATTTTTGGCTTCACGTTGTTCATAGGTTGAACCTAGTGTAAGCATTGGCATAGAATTTTGATCATTTTTGTGGCACCTTATCAAGGTTATCAGGGAGTATAACTCTTGGTATGGTTTGACAAATGGGTACACACTTGTAGACCTGGTGTGTCCTTCCCATTTTACAACTTGTCATGGACACACCTTGTAGACCTAGTGTGTGTCTCACATTTTACCTTGTCTTGGGGACTCACCTAGTGAATACTCAGACTTCACTAGCCCTTGTGAGTAATGCATTTCATGGACAAATAGCATAATACAACTTGCTAGTCCATATATTTTTCTTTTTTCTTTAATTTTGACATGTATGTTTGTGTATCTTGTCTGGTTTCATATCATATGATACATGTGTGTTCCTTTGTGCTTATGTTGGTTTGTCATGGGATCTTCAATCTTAGGGGCTTGATCACCCTCCTTTATCCTTAGTCATCCCATCTCCCTAACATTTGGACAATCAAACCTCTCTTGACATATATTTCTCTACTTTAGTGCAAGTCTAAGCATAAGTTCATACTCTCACTAAAGTGGGGGCTAAATGTACTATAAAAAAGTGTATATGCTTACACTTTTACATTATGTTTTTGGTCCCCTAATTTATGGGACTTAATTAAGCTTCTAATTTTCCAAATTATGTATTCCAAAGCCTTATTTTTACCGTTTTCTTAAAGGTGAATTAATATTAAACAAATGCATTCAATCATTGAATTTTATTGGATCAAGTGTGTCTTGGAAGTTTGGGCCAGGACCTAAATTCAAATATGTATTTGGCGGTATTTTAATATCCAAATTCAAATATGAAGTGTTGGCTTTTGGAATCTATTTTTTGGGAAATTGGATAAAAACTTATAAATACCTAGCTTTTATCATTTGAAATCTAAGGAGATATAACAGCAGACACCTTCTATCAATTCAAGAGAAAATACTATTGTCAAGAGCATTCAAGAGAAACATATTAGAACATTATTACAACAATTCAAGATCCAACATCATGTCAAAGTTTATTTTTGTTCATGTTTATGCTATGTGAAGGCTAGCATTGTTGTAGGTCTCCAGGAATTCAAGAATTCAAGAAAATCAAGCAAGCAAGATCCAAGATCCTTGAAGATATGTGTATGTCTTTAGTCTTGCAAGGAATCCATTAAAGGGTGGTGAGTTGCAAAATTATGTTCATTCATCATTTCCTTCCTTTTCATTCAATTTTTTATCATTGATATTTTCATTATGGAAGTCGAAACACTAACACGGGGTTTGACTAAGGCAAGCCCTTATATGGCATAAAATTTTCCCTCTTTTTGAATGTGTAGGTTACAGGTTTGAAGTGGATTGATGAGAGTTTGAAGATCCATTTTGTATTATTTTCTTTGTTGTCACCATTCTTGTCAAGACACAAAAACTCACTTACAAGATTCATTTATGACATTCTGACTATGGGACAGACATAAAACAAAATCTCAGATACAACATCAAAGGACCCCAAAAGTTGATCAAGACACCCCCATAAAGACACATTCACCCAAGGGTGATTGATTCCTTGTATGCAATGTAGAACCAATTTTTTTAGGCAGGTACACAATCATCTGCACCTTCCAGATCTTTCGGAACATGACTATTTATGTTTATCAATTATCAAGAATTTATATTTATTGCATTAGGTTATATAGTTTAATTAGGGAAATAAATCAAAATCATTTCCAAGTCATTCCCATCCCCTAAAGAACACAAATCTAGGTCTGACTGGCTCACCATTAAGGTTGAAAGTCAATCTATACACCTTGTTGATCTATATCCTAATGAAACATACAAAAATAACAAAAAACACCCTATATTTGGTACATTCAATTTAGGGTGCATCAAATTTTTATGTTTCACCCCATAATTAAAAAATAGTTTTAAAAAATCAATTTTATATATTTTGCTTTAAAATAGGTGTTGGGTTCATAAGTTATTTTGAGCATGTTTAATTGGCATAACTAATATATGAAAGTAGTGTAAATGTGTAAAATGCATAGTATATGCATGGTGTATCTTTAAAGTTGAGAATGCATGTATAATAATCATCATCTTCATATAAAATGTTTTTTTGTTTCTTATTTATCTCTTGTTGCCATCTTGTGTGATAAAGGGTACAAGAGTAGAAGATAGAGGGAGTGCTACTTATTTTTCATCCATTATCCCAACTTAATTGTGTCACTTCATGATTTTACATATAGAAATGAATCAAAATATAAACTATACCATTTAGAGATGACTACACCACCATATTTTCTTGCACATGCACGGAACAAATCCTCCAAACCTAACCTCCAAATTCTAAACCAATATATATTAATTAGCAACAATATTAGTTACAATATAATCCAAGCAATGATACTTCACAGAAGAAAACACCAAGACTTGGATCTAGAGTAAAACCAATAACATAACAACACCTAGAAAATGTGTACCTCTAAGTGAGTTGCACAATAAGAAGTTATCACAACAATGAAAACCTAAAACTCAAGTAGAAATAAACAATGTGTTAGAGCAATAATAGAGCCAAGTTAACAAAGGAAATGCAAAAGTAAATAATTAAAACATCAAAGCTCCATTACTTTGGATAAGATCCAAGGATTGTTTGTGGTGCCCTTTACAAATTTTTCACTCAAACAAACATCATGAGGATGAAAATGAGTTGATTTGATTGAGATAATAGCATCATAAAATTCACATGAAAGTGGATGATATAATAGGAGGGGAGGCCTATCATTAAATAGATTTTCCAAGAGGAAAATGGAAGGCCAAGATGCAAAGTTGAATGGAGGGCTAAGATTAGAGTCACATGGATTGAATTCATAGCATTATGACGAGTGTCACAAGGGAAAGGAAGATCAAAGATCAAAGAAATGGATTTGATCCATATGTAGGATTAAATGAGAAAAGGGACAAGTGGTATGTGATTTTGAAAGGCTAAGAATTCTCACATATGTGTGAGAATAGTGACATGTATGGAAGATATTCTCACACATGTGTGAGAAAAGACGTGGATATGATTCAAAGGTCAAGGGTTGTGGTGGAGGATTAAAACATGTACTCACACATGTCTAAGCAAAGAGTGAGGTGAGTTAGCATGCTCACACATATGGGAGCATGGAGTGGGTTGAGGTGGAGAACAAGCATACCTCCAACTTAGCATGCTCACACATGTGTGAGAAAGAAGTGGGCTAAGTTGGCATTCTCACACATGTAGGAGCATGGTGGAAGTGGGGACACATGTTAGATGATGGATGGGTTATATTGTAAAGATAAAAAAACTCACTTTCCATACAAAATATTACCATGTTCATTACATATTACAAGGAAAAAGAGATAATATGGTTAACATTACATAACCATAAATACTCATAAGTAAATTCATTAATGAATTACAAATTACATACACCAAAAAGGGTGTTACAAATCATTTGTTTCAATAATACATAAATAATATTACATCAATAATTGCATCCATGAAGTAGAGTTCCAATTCAGAAATAATACATGAAATACATCTCTAACATAAAGAGCCTATGAACCTCATCTACCATGACACCACTGGTCTTCTTGCGTTGAGGCCAAGAGTGCGATTAAAGTGCCTTTTCCGCCCAACCTCAAAGCACATGACTTCCCTGGGTTTCTTCCTAACTCAAAGAAATCCCCGACCCTGCACGAGGAGCCTAGCAACTTGGAACAATAAAGCAGGAGGGAACTCTCGATGCAATCCTAATGCCTAAATTCATTCCTATACTAGAACTAAATTTTTCTTGCATGTAGGATGTGGCAAAGACATATATAACATAAAAATTCTAGGCTTTTTATCCATCTATTTAAATGGTTCATTAGCTTGGCCAAGCATTCAAAAATAAATGGTAGTTTAAGAAAAGGTTAACTACCGTCTCTAGGAGCCCACATTCGGCATTCTATCTCGGAAGCTTCTCATAAAAAGGAGTAAATATTGCATAGTTCTTACAAGTTGCACAAAGTTCAATCATTTACACATTCAAGTATTCTTTCGTGAAAAATATCTTATATTCCCAAGTTCACTATTTGATTTCATAAGAAAATCATTCACAAGAAATAATTACTACATCTAGTTTTACATTTCACATTGATTTGGTTTAGTCAATTTTCTATCATTTTAATGTATATTATAAATTAAACTCAAATGTGTATCTATGTACTTGTTTCAAAATATCCAATAAGCCACTTCCAAATTAAATGGTTTAAAGATAACAGGTTTGCATCAATTTGAAAGAAATACTCTCCAAGTGTATACATTTTGAAGATTTAAAATTTCCTATTCACATAAATACATATGTGTATATATATATGTATATTCATACATATATATATATACATTTACATAGTTTATATATATTCAAAAATAAACAATCTAAAACAAAAATATATATCACTTTAAAGAAAAAGTTTTAATCCTTCTAAATCAGATTTCAATGTCTATTCTTTTTTAAATCAAAACTTGCTCTCATTCATATCGTGTTTGTAATCATGTTTTATTTTTACATATATTTGTATTCGTATATATATATGTTTATAGGTAGATATACAGAAAAACATATCTCAGCTGAAGTAATTTCATTTCAACTACAACTACAGGCATGCATTCAGCTACCTTATTAATGAAATATTATATATATAATTAAATATGTATGTGTGTATATATATATACACATGTGTTTATATATCCATTTTCTATAGAATTATTTTGCAACCAAATTAATATATACATCTACAACATATTTTATTTTATATTAAAAAAAACACAACATACATCTACACATATATACAAATATATATACATACATATATACATATATATATATTCATGTGTGTTTAAACAACAACCAATACAATTTTGAATTTCCAAAGGAACAAATTATACACAGTAGTCTGGCTTCATGAGCCAACAACCTAGGGATTGGCCGCCGAACTTCCAATGGGGAAGCGCTACCTTGTGGAGGGTAGAGCCCTCTCCACAGGCTGCGGCCTATGGATCCACAGTGCAGCCTTCCTAATGGGAGGTGTGGTTGTGGCTTTAAAAGCCTCTACAAAAAAAAATTAATAAACAATTTTCAACTGTAAGCGATGGCATTTCACCTGTGTGATTTCATCTCTATAAATACTAAATTTTAATCACTTTTAAAGCTATATATATATCGATTATTATATAATTATATATATATATATATATATATATATATATATATATATATATATATATATTATACGCTATTGTATAATATATATATATGTATATACAAGGT
Source organism: Sequoiadendron giganteum (assembly GCA_007115665.2). NCBI lineage: Eukaryota > Viridiplantae > Streptophyta > Pinopsida > Cupressales > Cupressaceae > Sequoiadendron > Sequoiadendron giganteum. The sequence goes on from CM021101.1 coordinate 582,081,077, forward strand.
AATTTTTCATTTACAATACTGGTAAACAACATTTCCTTAATTCGTTTAAAATAAAAATTGCATTTCAGTAAAAGATTCAATTTGCAGCAAGAAAATGATACAATATACACAAATATATATGTATATATATATAAATATAGATATATACATATATGTGTGTATATGACATAGGAGGATATGAAGATTCATATTTGTACAATATCGGTTCAGAATTTCTGGCATAAACTCACTAAATGCAAGATTACAATCAATTGGGGATTTAATAGAAGAGACTCCACTTTCCACAACACAGTAATCTGTTCACACATTTGAATCAAAATACAAAGAAAAATTATTTAAAAACCTGGAATTCACTTCTTATAGAATCTCTTCTCCTTGTTTTTATTTCCTCTCTTTCTTTTCTTCCCTCTCCATCATTCTAGATTCACCGTTATATATGTTTTTAAGTTTTTAGAAGGTTGTTTATGTTTTGCTTGTTTTGAATTTTTCTCATGTCATGTCATTGCCTTGGGCCTTATTTCCCATGCATCCCTCCCTTCCTCCTTCCCTTCTCAAAATTTTTTAGGCAATTCTTGGTCTTCATCTTATCATTTTTCTCTTGGTGCTCTCATTTTCATCCTAATGATGGATCACGGAGTGTGATCCAAAATGTTGATGCAAAAAACTAACACACAATTGAATCCAAAAATCTATTAAAATACCACTAACAACATGTGGAAAAATGGGTCCTAGCTAAGAAGGGGGACCCATTCGCCCATGGGTGAATGGGTCTTGGCCCAAATTTCTAGGATAATAAATGTCGAGGGTAATTTAACGATTAGTTTCATTTATTAAATGCTTGCAATTTATTAAAAAGTAGTGCAAATGGGCTCTAAAATACATAATTTTAGGTTATTATCGGATCAATTAGGATCAAAAATTTAGGGGGGGGAAAACATAGTGTGAAATTGTTAAGTTATACAATTTTCTATGCTACATTTATCCCCCACTTTAGTGAGAGTATGAGCTTACACTCAAACTCACAGTAAAACAAAAAAATATATGTCAAGAGGGGTTTGATTGTCCAAATGTTGAGAATATAGGATGACAAAGGATCTAGGGGGAGTGTACAAGCCCCCAGGATTCAAGATCCCATGGAAAACCAACGTAAGCACAAAATAACACACACATATGTATGATCTTCAGCAAGGCAACATACACAAACATACATGTCGAAAGACATGAAGCATACATAGTGAAAACACATGGTATGATGGAACATAAAGATGATAGCGAGATAAAAGCAAACACAATGCAAACATGAAGAAGACATGTGAAAATGCACAACAGTTAAAAAAAACAAGGTTAGTACTAAAAAGGATTCGAGTCATTACAATAAAAGGATCCCAGTCTTCAAATGTCTCAAATACTAAACATTATCCATCAAATGATTGAATGCTCTCATGAGGACTGAAATCATGCACATCACTCATGGGCCACATGGATCCACTAGCAAGCAAGTTGTATTATGCTAGTTTGCCATGTTAAAAGGCATTCATGACTCACACAATACAAAATTTCAATATTTTCTAGGTGACTCGTAAACAATGAAGGAACACAAGCTAGTGAAGTCAGATATTCACTAGGTGAGCCCCCGAGACAAGGATGAGAAACACACACTAGGTCTACAAGGTGTGTAATCATAACAAGGTGGAAAAATGAGAATATTTTTTAATGCACAAGACAATTGAGAGGGTGGGTGAATCATTTGTACCTTAAAACTTCAAAACCCTCATACACATTTAGATCCACATTCATTCATTAAATCCTTAAATCCGTTATGATGATTTAGCATGAAAAGAAAATAATAGAAACTGAACAACTTAACACCATACATAAGAGAACACTATATTAATGTGGAAAACTAAGAAGGAAAAAAACACGGTGAGGATTAGCTCACAATATAAGTAATATCAACACCGAATACAATAGGGCTCACTAACAAAGGGTTCACTGCCCAAGGAAAGAAAGGCTCGCTGCCATAATAGAAAAGAAGATAAAGAAGAATTTTACATAGATAAATTAATCTCAATACAATAGAGAATCCACCATAATTTTATCAACACCTTTGTATTTTGATTGAAGAATTGTAGACACCTTTTTCTCACTGCATCCAGCAGTCTAACACATGATATCTCGCATTACACTTCTTAATTTTGCACTTTAACACTCTATGTACTTCACATCATTGGCATATCTTGCATCTATCTTATCATTCCTAAACAACTCAACTCTTATTTAGACCATCCTCAACCTTGGAACCCTTCTCCAAGGTTGACTATGCACATCAACCATGCAACTTAAAATTAGGTCAATGCCAAAACACTTTCATGGTAGATAAAAGTGAAAGTAGACCACATCACACCTTATCTAGGACCCAAATCAACAACACCATGCTACAAAATGCTTCTACAAATAATAGGCATTCACCACAATTAGTGTAAACACCAAGTCAATTGTTACCCATGTAAACACCATTAAAATTTTAAGTACACACTTCCTTAAATCCAAGGACGACTTGCAAACCACACACCACACTTGAACATGATCTAGAATATTCCACAAAAATTTTGAAATACAACAAAATACTTCACAATAACTTCCACCTAAAGAATGTACACACCCAATACACTCAAACATCTTTTCCATACATTGTAACACAAGAAAATGACTTATGAAGCACCAAACCTCGAACCACCTTGATTGAACAAAGATACCAACACAATCAACACTCCTTCAGAGTTGCAAGACCTAAAACATAACTATTGAGAAATGTGGAGCAAATTCATTTCTCTAAGACACCTCTATAATGCACAATTCACACACTAGTGAACACAACTTTTATACAATGATCCATCACACAAAATCTTGGATACAAAACCTTTGAACAACTTTGTCAACATAAGAGATAGCAATAGATCTTCAAAATATCCAAAATGCACAAGTATATCTTAAACCTAGAAGAAATGCAGAGCAATGGAAGAACACAACTTTGTAACCCAAAACAACATTGAAACACATTTTTTCCTTTTTTAATCATTTTTTCTCAAAAGCACTTGGAAACCAAGCACCAGAGACACATCATTATCATCATCAAAACTTCCTCAAACATATATAGAATCTTATCAAATAAATATTAGAGGTTGACACCAATAGCTTTACTAATGACAACATAATGCAACTAACCAAAGCATGTATAACATCAATTGCTCATACTCTTGCAACAATCTCACCCAACAATAGACATCAATGACAACATAGGCTTGTTGACATCAATGAAAAAACTAACTACTCATACTTGCAACAAATAATTCACTAGGTCTATAGGTGTGTATTCATGTCAACCATACCAAGAGTTATATTCCCTGATAACTCCAATAAGGTGCCACAAAATTATCAATATGCTATGCCAATGTTACACTAAGTTTAACTCCCATGAACGAAGTGAAGAAAATATTCCAAACCCACCTCAAGGGGTGCAAACAAAACTCACCTCAAAGGGTGCCAACAAAACTCACCTCAGGGGGTGCAAACAAAACTCACCTCAAGGGGTGCTATGAGAATACCACCTCAAAAGGTAACTTTAACAACATCAAAGGGGCACTACTTGATGCATGAAAGTTCACTCCTCAGGGAACATCACACATGACATCACCACCAAGAGAAGACTAGTTGAAGAATAGAAAATTGCATCTTAGGGAATACTAGTCATAGTATTACCACCAAGAATAATGCCATATGTCAAGAAAGGTCACACTCTTATGGCACATCAATCCTAATATCACCACAAAGGAAACACATCACATGGATTAAGAAGGCCACTTTGGTTGACAAGGTCACACTTCTTAGGAGATTTAGACTATCATCACTAAGAGGGGAACATTCTTTATGCAAACAATGAATAGGGGAAAAAATGCCCCCCCTTAAAATGTTAGTGTACTTGCTACACTAATGTTTTAAGGAGATACAAAGGGATCCCTTGCTAGAAGGAATCTACCTAGAACAAGGCTACCTAACCCCTTGCCCCCCAAGTGTAAAGACAAAAGGTGAGCCAAAATGGATTAAGATATGTCACTCCTTGTCAAATAAAATATGATTGTATAAAGCCAATTTTATACCCCCATGCATGGTAGTGAATATGTTATGATACTACAACTACCACATGGCAAGGAGTAGCAACTAATTCTATTTGTTAATTGAAGGAAAATAACTAAGAAATCTTGTTTTTACTTGCATGTTAGGATCTATGGGGACATAGATACCTTGTTTTCTTATACCACATCCTTTTCCATTATAGCTAAATTATTTCAACAATTGATAACCTCTTCCATAAAGTGCTTTCATTTTTTTCGAAGAAGGTGGTTTATCATGATCAATCTCATCATATGTGGATGTATAATTTGTGTTGTACTCTTCTTGCTAAGATTTGTAGACTCAAATTCTTTTGATGATTTAGTTGATATCATTTCCACTTCTTTCTCTTTTCTTAAATTTAATTGTATAATCTTATATTCCCCATCAAATTTAGGTGTGAAATCTAATGATCCCCAATCATCTTCTGAAAACATTGTCATGGGTGAACAACACTTATCTTTTTCCTCAACTTGTAAAGGTTCCACTTTTATAGTTTGTGTCAATGTTCTGAGAGGATTCATCATTCCTTTCTTAGTTTGTAAACAACTTTCAGATTTTAGATTATCTTTTATCGTATAAACCTTGTTGTTGTAAGTGTATTTTAGTAGATGATGTAATGTTGAAGGCATTGCATTCATTTCATGAATCCATGGTCTACCCAAGAGAAGATTATATGAAAGATCATTGGGCATAACATGGATGGGAGTTTGTAACGTAACCTTACCAACTTTGACAGGTAATGTTATCACACCAAGCAGTTATTTTCCCACATTATCAAAACCATGAATAGACAAGTCATTTGGTTGAATTTTAGTCTTATCCACCCCAATTCTATACAAAAGTTTCACACTACAAACATTGAGCCCTGAACTATTGTTAATGAGGGTAAGCCTAAACCCAACCTTGTTAATAACAGACAATATCATAAAAGCATAAAAAATTTTGTGCTTCTCTAAAGGAGGCAATTCACTTGGATGAAAGATAATGTCCATAATAGGTGAATTCATATTCTCAATAAAAAATTTCACATCATTTGGTTGCACACTAAGAGGGATGACAATTTTTTCAAAGAATTTTGGAGCATGTCATGGTAAGTAGATTATGCTTGAATGAGATCCCACAAGGAAATATTAGCAAGAGTATTATGAAGTTGTTCTATAAGGTCATACTCTTTACTAATATGTTGTTGGATATTAGGTGTAGGTGGGAGATATGGTTGAGGCAATGGGATGGATGTTGAATTTTGTATTGGTTGCTTATTTCTATTGTTATATGTGTGATCAACAATATGATAACTTGGTTGATGTGACACATGGTTACTATTAAGTTGTTTTTTAAAGCTTAGGATATGGCCACGAGGTTAGGAGGTCCTATAATGAGAAGTGGTTTAGGAGATCCAATAACTAAAGGACTCTAAGGAGGTTCAAAATGAATCGTACGGGGGCCAATGATTAGAAGAATCTTAGGGGGTCCAAAAGGATTTTTTGGAGGTCCTATAATCAAGGGAGATCTTATGGCTAATCATGCATTCATAACCTCAACAGATTTGACTTCTTCTCAATGATCTTTTATCGAGGAGGGATCTAAGGTGACCTTAGCATGTTCATCTAAGCAAGCCATATTACTATCTTTTGATGTATCAATGATATCATCTTTTTTTTCTATTATGTCTTCCTGAATGGGTAAAGAGTTTGGAGAGGGACAAACAAGATTCCCATGACGCTCAATGATTGGGTCTTCTAACACCAGGATACCTTCGTCACAAGTAGGAGAGCTATCAGAAGAAGGACAATTATGATTGTCATAATCATCTATGATTGCATCCTCTTGCACTAAAACATTCTCACAAGTGGGAGAGATGTTAGGAGATGAGTGAAGGATAGGCAAAGTGATATTAAGAAATGTTTCAATGTTTTCATTCTCTTGTGTCAAGATACTCTCATAATTAGGAAAGATATTGGGAGAATGAATCACATTTTTTTTAATGACCTCATTTATTTTCCATAGATTGTACTCATAATTAGGGATTTTGTACTTATGCAAGCCATTCTTTACCATATCAAAACCAAATCTTTGAAAAGGAAACATGTTGCTACTTGTCAATGTGTTATAATAATATAAGGTTTGAGTTTGTGCGAAAATAAAAACTAATCTATCTAAATTGTGCAATGCTTCAGAAAATGTAAACAATTATCCTAAAAAATTGATGATTTCCAATACTAAAATGCAACAATTTTCCCAAATTTTCAATAAATCAATAAAAATGACACCTTTCTTGCACATGCAATAACACTGATTTAGAATTTCAAATCATATATTTGCAAGCAGGAAAAAAGTGAAACTATAGAGGCAAAAATATGTGAAGAAGTTTCATGACACCTATACAAGGACAGGGTCACCCAAGGGTTTCTAAGTCCTTGATCAGGGTTCTAAAAACTAAAAATTTGGATTTTATATTGTTGTTTAATGCTTCTTTCTTTGGTTGCAAACAGGTTGAAAAAATGATATTTTTCCAGATTTTTCTATATTTAAGACAATGTAATTCAAAATGCAAGTGTGAAACAAAAGTGAAAATATTTTGACAAGTTTTTAATGCAAATTTTGGATCTAAAATACAACAATTGACTGATTCTAAGATGCCACAACTTGAAAATGATGATTTTGATGCAATTTTGAAATCAAATAATGCAATATTTTCCAATTTAACACAATGTGATTCAAATGCAAATAGGCAACAATAAAGTACAATTTTGAATGCAATTTTCATATCTAATATGCAATTGTTAACTAATTTGAAGATGCAAAGATTCAAAATGATTATTTGATGAAAATTTGAAACAAAACAATGCAATTTTTCTCACTTTTTTGGCTTAAATGAAAGATGCAATCTAAATGCATTTAACAATTTCAAACGTTAACAACCTAATGAATGTAAATATGATCTAAAGATGAATGAAACAAACCCTAATGTAACTTATGATGCAATATGAATGCAATACTTTTGGATTTTTATATTTTATGATGCAAATATGAAACCCTAAATGGAAGATGTAAAAACAAATGATGCAAAACCTATATCTAGGTTTTGAAAGACTTCCAAATCAAAAATTTATGATGTTTCACGCTAGGTTCACCAAAATTAAATATAAAAAAGGGATCCTTAGGTCCTAAATGCAAAGAACCTAGGATTCAATGGGCCTTTTTCCAAGTTTCATTAGGATGTAGATCAACAAGGTGATTAGATTGACTTATAGCCCTGAAGGTAAGCCATTCAAACCTGAATCTACATCTATTTAATGGTTGGAAAGGATTGGAAATATTTTGGAATGACTAACCTAATAATCCTATATACCCTAATATGAAAAATGTAAGATCCTGACAACTGATAAATAGAAATAGTCAGATTCTAGTAGATCTAGAAGGTGTGGATGAGTATGTACCTACCCAAAAAAATGGTTTTGTTGTGCCTACAAGGACTGGTCATCCTTGGGTGAATGGGTCTTTGTAGGGGTATCCTAATAAGCTTTTGGGGTCCTTTGATGTCAGATGTGAGCTTCATATTCCCACCTACAAATCTGTCGAAACACTATTGCATATTCCTCTAACTGAGTTTCCATAGCTTGACAAGATGTATGAAAATAATTGCAACAATGGAGAATTTTCCTTCAATCCTTTTCAACTTTAAATCTGCACATTCACAAGGAGAAGATATTTTGGGCCATTTTAGGGGCTTTCCTCAATCATACCCCATGTAAGTGTTTCCACATCCATAATCGCAATGTTGATGATAAATGGATAATTGAAAGGAAGGAATGATAAAACCACAAAATATTGCAACTCACCACCCTTCAATAGCTTCCTTGAAGGATTGAAGTCATACACATCACTTCAAGGACTTGGATCTTACTTTTATTGAGTGCTTGAATGCTTTGGAGACCTACAACAAGGGCTAGCCTTCACAAAACCATGATAACATAAATGCAAGGACTCACATACACTTTGACATAATACTTGGATATTGAATGGCTATAATAAATCTCTTGAAATTTTTCTCTTGACAATAATGATTGATCATAAATTATCCTTCAAATTGTGTTTTGGTTTCAAATGGTGAAAAGACTAGGTATTTATAGGCATTTATCCAATTTCTCAAAAAATAGATTCTAAAAGCTGACACTTGCAATTTGAATTTTGAATGTTAAAATAACACCAAAAACATGTCCATATATGGGTCTTGGCTAAGGGGGGCCCATCCGCCCATGGGAAAATGGGTCCTAGCCCAAATTTCCAGGACAGCAAATGCCAGGGGCAATTTGATGATTGGTTACATTTTTCAATGCTTGTAATTTATTAAAAAGTGGTGCAAATGGGCTCCATAATACATAATTTTAGGTCATTGTGGGGTCAATTAGGCTCAATAATTTAGGGGGCCAAAACTTAGTTTATAATTATTAAGGTATACAATTTTCTATGCTACATCTTCTTGCAAGGTTTTATGTTTTCAATTTATAAAATGAACTCACACATTTAAATTTGGTTTTTAATTAATGAATCGATTGCTATGTTTGGTAGAATATTAGTGTGTATTATCTCTCCTTGCACTATGTGCGATATTTGAGATAAAAAAAACACCATTAGTTTACACATGTTTTGTATATTTGAGGAATACTAGTAAAGTATGCTCTTCTCTTGCACTACGTGCGAGCCTAAGAATTAGAAAAGCTAGTATCTCCATTTAATTCAGTAGGAGGCCTGATTGGGGATTTAATCACCTCAAGGATGACCTCAACCATGTTCACCATGTGATCTATATAAAGTGGGAAGAATGATATTTGTACCCCAAGGTGTGACCAATGCTATTTTAGTGAAGCCTTGTGATCCTCAATCTATTGAGACGTGTATAGGTGATGAGAAGAGGGGAGACCCCCCTCGACTCAAGCACCCTCAAACGGATCCATTTTTCACAAAAACACTACAAACCTTATTTTTATAATCCTTTTAAGACCATTTATTGTTGGATTAGTAGGGTGTAAGGTATAGTATCATGCCCAAAGTCACTCACCATGTAATCTTCTCTTGTTGAGGTGACATAATTCCTTGTTAGGACCTAGTCCTCATACGGAAAGGGATGGTAAGGTGGTACATGAACTTGTCATACCTTAGTTACCCATTCATTTTAAGGTATTATGCTTCAACCAGTGGGCCTCTACTAATCCAATAGGCCTATATTACTAGCTAGGTTGTGCTTTTTGAAGTGTTTTCTTGTAAAGACTCATGATCACCATATAGCGTATTTTCTTCAAAAAGACTCACAATATTATCCTAATTTACACCTTAGAGTCAATCCTATATGCTATTCTTTGTTGTATTATATATTTTGTTAGAAAAAAAAGTAAATCAATCCTTAAAACAATCAGATAAGTTCAAAACCCTAGATAAATTTTAGGTTCAATTTACAAAATCTTTCCTCTAAGTTAGAACGATGCTTTTGTTGTTGCAATGACGTGTTTGTAATTTTGTAGTGCTTTTGAATGCAACTTGACACTTTTTCTACAACATATCGATGCTTTTAAAGTTGCATATCGACGCTTTTGTGCAACTTAATGCTTTTGACCAAAAACTTTTTGTCAATCCTAAAACCCTAAATTTTGCACAGTGACGCTTCTGCTCTAAACAATCACTTTTGATATACATAGTAGCACTTTTAAAAAATCTCGAAACTTTTTCTATAAATAGTCACATTTGATAGGGGCAATGACATTCTTTTGACTAGTTAAAGGGACACTTTTGACTGTTAAAATAAGTTTTCCAAAATCCTTAAAATTCCACATTTTAAAATTTAATAGGCAATCATTATAGGACCTGAGACTTGTAATAAATAGACCTATAATAATCATAATTCATCCAAACAACATACCTAAACATCCACACATATCTCATATCATCCCTTTATTTCAAGCTTTTAGAATCACATCCTTATAGTTTTTGACCAAATAGCAACCTCGTCAACAACAAAAAATAACTCATCCACCAACAACCAACATTGGACAGTATTTTTTTTTAGATCTCCTATCATATCTTCTAGTTTAGATTTTGATTGAAAAATAATTTTCAAGGGGTAAAAGCACAAAGTTGTGTCACACTTTATAAAGGAAATGGCCAACACTGATCCAAATTTTAAACTTGAATCACTAAAAAGTGGCACATATGTTTTGAATTTTGAAATGATGTAAACTAGTAAAATATATATTTTTTAGTATATTTTATGTTTTTATTTTATTTTTAAATTAAAAAATTATTTTAAAATAGTTTTTAATAAATTAACACTATAATTTAGTTGTTGATAAAATGTTGAAAAATTAAGTTGCATGAGACGTCAAACTTTTATAGTAATTTTTTTTTTCTTTCAAATTTTTTGTGTGTATTTATAACTTGAAACTTTAGTGCATGGATATATTTTTTTCCAATTTTTATAAATATATATTTTTAAATAAATATTAAAATGTGTGTGAATCAAAAAATACTTGTTTCCATGGGACGTCAACTTTCATATTGAATATTTATCTAAAATGGAAAAAAAATATACCATCTTGAGATAGATTCTTTTATCGAGTGCATCATATTTTTTCAATTTTTATTTAATAAGTTTTAGTATTTTTCCCTGGCATGGTAATGAACCTAATATTTTGTGTTGATGGCCTACTTTTAGTAAAAATAAAAAATATACATAATAATTAAACTATTAAAATAAATATATTTTTGAAAACTACATTTATGGATCTACAAAAGGATATTTTTATATTTTAAAAAAATGTTATTTACATTAGTAGGATTTATTGAAACTTCAAGTTTTTAAAATAATTTATTTTTTTGGTAAATTGGACTCAAAGTGGTGCTTTATATATTTTTAGCCAACAATTTTAGTTGAAAAAGTTGTGGAAGTATCGAACTTAGCTAGAATGAATCTTACTAGATCATATGTTTGACCAAAATTTATTTTTAGTTAGAAATACTTATATTTTGTTGTGTTGATAAGTTGGTTGAAAGTGTGATACAGATTTTTGCTTTTACCCCAAGAGAATTGTTGAATTAACATAAATCTTCGTGAGAAATCTAGCTCAGTAGTCTTATCTACTCCTAAGTTCATAAACTCATTATCATCTTCCTTTGCTTGGACTCAATAGTATAGGACAAGAAAAGGTCATCCTTAACACCCATCAAAAATGAGGTCTAATCAAACTTTTTCTCTTAGAGGTTTCATATCCTTTATTCATCCAACAAACATCAACATCTAACTTTGGTCCAATCTAAGTCCATTTTGAAAACAAAAAACATTCATCTCTAACACATCATCTAAACTTACACCTTACATTTCATAAGTTCATAAAAAAAATTATGCCTATAACAAGATCTCAACATAAATGAATCATATAATCCAACCCAAGTAATTCAAGCGGCACAACACCCATGAACACTTCTGAAACAACCTTTGGGATTCCTAGTGACATATTCAATCCCTAGGAATATCAAACCCCGCAACAATAATCACAAGATGAAATTTTCATAATTGAATACATTACATATAAACTTGAGATATTTGGAGAATTCACCGAACAACTCTTAGAGATACAACAAGATCCCTCTATGACTATAGGACTTGAGGCCTTACTAGCTTCAAACTCTAACTTGTATTTTCTCAAACTTCCACAACTTGGTATCAAACTACCTTTCAACTATAACATTGTTGCACTTAGGGAATAAGCTCTTACAAACACTATGACATCAGTGTCCCTATACATGAGAATATCCCTATAGTGCATAATTTCATTGAACAAATACCACCACCTCCCATACAAAATACCCCAATTCAACCTACTATAATCCAATTTGACACATATTCTTTACCCTTTTCTAAACAATTTATGAATTTGCTTCATCAAAATCCAGTCACAAACATACCTCGCATATCCTCACTCATGTCAAACTAAACAAACCCAAATATACTGAACCTCCCAAATACCAACATGCTGAAATACACAAACCATCCATTTACAACACCTATTCCTCCACATCACATGCATCCTAATGTCCCAAACATTTCACAAACATTAAACATAACAAGAAGCACTAACAACCCAAATAACTCAAATTACCCTCTCAACTCATAAAATTCCTTACTTATTACCACAAAACAAGATATTACATTGGATATAACAAGAAAAAATAACATTTCATACCTCTCACCAACACACCTAACACATCCATAAGCACACATGTCCCTCAACAACAAATCCATCAACAATATGTACCTCAAACCCCATAATAATAAATACCTCAACAATACGCATCCATCAACACACATGTCCCTCAACAACAAATATATCAATAATACATACCTAATCACAACAAAAAACCCATCAACAACACATACCTCAAACCCCACAACAACAAATTCATCACCCACAACAAAAAACTACGCAACAACAAATCCACCATCTTCAACAACAAACTCCCCAACAACAAATTCCACAATAGAAAATTCCTCAACAACAAATCCCACCACATCCTCAATATAATCCATATGAAACCACTCAAACACAACAATATCAAACCAACACTTAGTAAAATGTTCCTTACAACACGTATAGCATCTCTCCCAACATCCCGCCAAATCAAAACCCATTATATAACTCATCATCCATACCCCAACATAGTATATACACTCTAATCAACCCAACATCAAACAATCCTCCTAACGGCTTGGCTTCACAAATATAAAATTTAAATAAAAAAAGCAACGACATACAAATGGGACACACAAAGAAAAAATATTCCTTTGAGGACCTATGTCCCTATCCGTTCGACAAGAATATAACTATGACACCTTTTCCCCAAAATTTTGAGATGTCAAAATTCGATAAGTACAAAGGACATGGGGATCTACATGAACATATAAGGGAATTCTATGTAGCTTGCTTAGAGGTGTCATAAAATGGTACATATCTAATGTGCCTCTTTCCATGAAGCTTGGGTGGACAAGTGATTGATTGGTTCTCTTACCTACCCTGGGCATCAAGACATTCCAAGACCTTGTTGACAAATTTGTAGCTCACTTCTCCTACAATATAGAACACGAGGTTACTATGACCAACTTTTATACCACCAAATAAAATCGAGGAGAAAAATTTGCTTCCTTTTTATAATGAAGACATAAAGCTAGAAAATGTAAATGGCCCATGCTGAAAAAGCAACTTGTTGACATCTTTTTTCAAAATGTCAACACAAAAATTGACTTCCAACTACATCTACAATGTTCCAATATATTCGAAGAACTTATAGAAAAGGGTTTAACAATTGAAAGGTCTCTCATTGTTAATGGTCTAGTTAAAAACTATAAAGATAACAAGGATAATCCTTTGAGCTCTAATGATAAATCATGCTATGGGCTAAAAACAAAAAAAATGTTACAAACAACAATGTTGTAGACACAAAATTTGTGCAAAACACACAACCTCGATCAAAAAAGAAACAAAAGTTCAAAATGAAAATCCCCAAAGAGGACCACCATCAAAACCTATTAATGTATCTCAATGAAAATACACTCCCTTGGGGGAACCTATTGAAACAGTCTTGAACAAATTAATTCAATCAAACCTCAACAAGCTTCCAGAGCTAAGACAATATGACGAACCACAATTCAAACAATCATGGTGTAATGACAATGATTATTATGAATATCATAGAATAAAGGGACATAATACATCTAACTACATTAGACTTAAAAATATAATTCAATATCTCATTGACCAAGGGGAAGTAAGCATTGACCAACTCCTCAGAACATCTAGAAACAATGACCTAGGGATATGCAAGGACTCGATCCCCAATTATGGTAAGGGAAATGACACCAGTAAGACACAAGAAGATAAAAAAGTGGGTCATTCTTATGATAATATTGTAGGACATACTCAAAGTTCAAACAACCAAATTTCTTTCATCACCATCCATGGTAGAAATCCTGAGTATGGATTCACCACACGACGAGGGAAGGTTACTATTCAAGGAGCTCCTCTACAGTCCAAAGGTGTAACTAAAGTGAACCCAACATATTATAGTCTAATTTTTCACCTAAAAAAATAATCTTGCACAAATTTCTATCTTAGAACTTTTGAGAATTTCACCAACACATAAGGAAGTCTTAGATAAGGCTCTCGTACAATCCTTTGTACCCATAGATATAGATACGAAATAAAACCAAGCTATTGTAGGGCACATTTCATCCACTCAATGCCTGGCATTTATCAAAAGATATTTTCCTACTCATACCCGTCACAATAAAATTCTCCATCTCAAATTTTTCATCTATAAGAATAAAATAAAGAGAGTTTTGATAGATGGTACCCAGTACAAACTTAAATATTTGCACCTTGCAACTTATTCAACAACCAGGATACTCTGAAGAGGATATCGAGAGATAAAAAGGAATCACTATCAGATCCTATGATGATAATGAAGCCACATATCAAATACTAGACCTTGATCTACCTTATAAAATTCTCCTAAGATTCCTATGGATCCATGACATGCAGGTTGTCCCATCCACTTATCATCAATGCATAAAATTTCCATATAATGAAACCAAGGTTATCATTTATGGTGACCTCGAACCCTTTCATTATTGAAAGGACTTGGAAGAGAAATACCACAAGTTAATCCAAGTTTTGAATAATGATGTAGCTTCACATTCTACCTCCCACATTGATCCTTCGACACTAACCTCTTCATTTACATCTCATCAACGAATTCCTGAAATCAAGGTCCAAGTGCGATACAATAGTTCTAGAAAATACAATCTCAAAATATCCTTTTATGTAGGACAACTTTCGTCTTCTCCAAATACATATGAGAAAATGCAACATATTAACACCATCTCTACCACCATCAAGTTTGAGTCCACAGTATTTTCCAAATGGGGTGAACTATATAAAGAGGCTATAGATGAAGATGTTTCTAAATGGTTGTACCAAGATAAAAAAGAAGAAGCTCATCTTCCTATTAATCAAAATAATATAGGCTTCCAAAAGATAAAGAAAATGGGATTCATAGGTTATGGTGGTCTTGATCTACATCAAGAACGCATACGATAACCTATTCTTTTGGAAAAGTGACAAAAATATCAAAATCTTGGGTATGGTTCACAAGATAATGTCACCCCTAATGTTAAAGGTATCTCTAGTGAGGAAGTGTTGATTCCTCTTGTGGTTAATCCACCTAACGACGACACCATTTATGATTCTCCTATGTGTATTATTTTTGATGTTGTGGTTTTTTTGCTGATATGTGGTTGTCATTGATGTCAACACTATTAGCATTAATGTCTTTAAGACTGTATATGTCGAGGATATTGAGAAATTTGTAATAAAATAAGTTGTAGGTTATCTCTGAAGCAGTGAGGATCAATGTGATTGAAAGGCCAATATGTTAATGGTGAGAAATTTCGGATTAAAGGGTTTTTTTTCTAGTCTATCTAGTTTATCCACCAAAATTTTCAGAGGTGTGCATGAATATTTGAGCAAGTTATGAGTTTTTGTGTTCCGACAGTTATTTTGTTACTGAAGTTGGTATTCTTGGAAGAAGATAATTTGATTCTGGTAATCTGAGTTGTTGTGTATTCTCCTACGGTGTTTGTGGATGTTTCTATATCGTGCTCTATCTGTGTTGCATGTATGCATTGATCATTGTGCTCACGGTCAATGATTTTCTCTTGTGTGTTCATGTTTTTCATGTTCATGACCAACAGGGTGATTGTAGTGTGTTGTGGATCTTCGAGGAAAACTCTTTGAAGGTGTTTTGTGTTTGAGGACATTGTTTTGGGTCTCTAGTATGTTGTGGTCAACCTTGGTAGATTCACATTAATAATCTTTATTGTTTTGGGCTGACAGTTTGTATTCATCTTATTATTTTGTTGAAGCCGACATGTAGCGATGTAATTCCTTGTTGCGGATATATATAAGCGATTGTTTCTCCATTTGAATGAGAATGTGTGTGAGCGAGAAAGTGTGTGTGAGTGAATAATGTTCTAAATATTTTGAAGGCAGAGCAGAGTGTGAAGAAGAGTGAAGAAGAGTAAAGAAGTGTTCATGTGCTTAACTAGAACTATAATCAGGCATTAGCAGATGCTACTTTCTCAGTTCAAGATCTTAAAATGGATTTAATCTAAATATTACTCCTTTTGGTAGTAAGCCTTTTGTAATTGAGCAGTGAGCTCTAGGAAGTGTGCCTGAATGCATGTGCATTCCCCATTTATTCTTCTTATACTTCTAACAGAGTATAAACTTGTGGATTAACCTCCATCGTGGTTTTTCTCCTAACAGGGTTTCCACGCAAAAATCTTGGTGTTATGTGTGTTTCTGATGTGTTGTTGATTTATGCTTTCATGGTTATTAATCAGACATGAGAATAGGGGTTAATAAAGCTAATAAGTTTGAAATTTTGTGACAACTGATTCGCCCCCCCTCTCAGTTTCCTGCCCTTGTGTTGCCAACAATTAGTATCAAAGTAGGTTCCTTGGAAGAAGTTTAACATCTTGAGGTGATTTGGGATGGTGACATATAAGAAGGATAGTCTGAGATTTGATGGAACAAACTATTCTCTATGGAAGACTCGAATGAAGTGTCATCTGAGATGCATTGGTGAATCTTACTAGAAAATTACAAGTAATAGGTATGTTATTCCTCAAAATGGTCCTACTACTACTGTTGAGATTAGGGATGTTGAATACAATATCAAGGCTAAGGAAGCATTGTTGAGTTCTTTGACTGATTCTGAGATGATGAATGCTATGGATCTGAAGACTACTTATGAGATCTGGAAAAAGTTAGAAACTTTGTATGAAGGTGATGCTAATGTAAATATTGCTAAGCTATAGAGTCCGAAAGGGAAATATGAACTGTTGAAAATGGGTAATGATGAGAATATTACTACTTTCATGCAAAGAGTGAATGAACTTGTGTGCGGTATCAAATGTGTTGGTGGAGAGTTGGGTGAATCAAATATTATTGCTAAAGTTCTTAGATCCTTGCCTGATGCATACAAAATCAAAGCTAGAGCTATTGAGGAGCTCTGAATTGTGACAAAGGTAACTAGAGATATGTTGATTGGTAAACTTACTGCTTTTGAGTTGAGTGAATTCGATGATGCCCTTCCTAAGATAGAATCTTCATTCAAAGCTACTACCTCTGGAAGAGATAAGCAGAGATATGATCTAGGTGAAGGTTCTTCTATAAATTTGTTCAAGTATGAGGAAGAAATGATGCAGATTGAAGAAGAAGAAAGTGAATTGAATGATCTTGAAGCACTTATTGTCAAAAGAGAAGCCAGAGGAGAAGGTAAGTATAAAGGGAAATTTCCTATTAAATTTTTTTCCTGCAATAAGATAGGTCATTTTGCATCAAGGTGTCCGAAAAGAGTCCCTAAGCCAAGATATAACAAACCTAGATTTCAAAAGAAGTGTTATTATGTTGTTGATGAAGGTGTGACAGATGATGAATCTGATAAAAGGAATGTAAGTGAATATGATTTTGTGTTTATTTCTATCAAGGAAAATAATCATGTGACTATTGAATCTTCTAGTTGTACAAATGTGGAGAAATCCCTAGTTGCTCGAGTTGAAGAGAACGATGAATGGTTAATTGATAGTGGATGTTCACATCACATGACAGGTGATAAAATAAAATTTGTGAGCCTGGAAAATTATGATGGTGGTGTTCTAAGATTTGGTGATAACAATGGTGGTATAATCCGTGGTAGAGGATGTATTTCTTTTGATGGTAATCATAATACTGATGATGTTCTTTATGTGGAAGGTTTAAAGCATAACATTTTAAGTGTTAGATAGATAGTTGATAAGGGATACAATCTTCAATTCAAGGATAGAAAGTGTAGAATATTAGGAAGTTTTGGAAATGTGACAAAAATAAAAGGTAACATTTTTCACCTGAATGTTGCTAGTAAAAGTTGTTAGATTGCTCAAGTTGATGAAAGTTGGTTGTGGCATAGGAGAATGTGTCATGTAAAATTTGACAATATTATCAAGATAATTTATACTCAGGCAGTGAGAGATCTTCCTAAGTTGGTAAAACCCTCTAATGCCATATGTGAGGAATGTCAGTTAGGAAAGAAAACTAGAATTTCATTTCAAAGAAAACTAAATTGTTCAAGTGAATTGTTGGAGCTTGTGCATACTAACTTGTGTGGTCCTGCTAGAATAAATTTTTTGCAATGTTACAAGTATTTCATGTTGCTTATTGATGATTATTCTAGGATGATGTGGGTCACTTTCTTAAGGAAGAAATCTAAAGCTCTAGAGAAGTTCAATATCTTCAAGGCTATGGTTGAGATAGAGACAGGTCTAAAGATTAAATGTCTGAGATCAGATAGAGGTGGTGAATTCACTTTCGGTGAGTTTAATTCATTTTGTGAAGTGCATGGGATAAAGAGACAATTATCTACATCGTGGACCCCTTAGAAAAATGGAGTTGTAGAAAGGAAGAATAGGACAATTTAAGATGTTGCTAGAACTATGATGTTGGAAGGAAATGTTCCTCATATCTATTGGAGAGAAACTATGAGTATTGTTGTTTATATCCTCAATCGAGTACAAATCAAAGGTGATACTGGTAAGACCTCTTTTGAGCTATGGTTTGGTCATAAGCCTACTGTTAGATATTTCAAAATCTTTGGGAGTAAATGCTACATCAGAAGAGACAAAGATATAGGAAAGTTTGATGCTAGGAGTGATGAAGGAATCTTTCTTGGTTATTCTAGTAAGAGCAAGACCTACCGGTGCTATAACAAGAGATTGAAGAAAATGGTTGAAAGTGCAAATGTTTAAGGTTGATGAAGACATTGCTAGACCATCCAGAACCTGTGGATATGATTCTGATGATCTGAATGATAGTACAAATAAAGTTCAGACTTCAAATCAAGTTTAGATCCTTCTGATGAATCAAGAAGATCAAGAGGAAGGAGAAATTGGTGAAAGTACAGAAGAGATATCACAAGAGCTTGAAGTTCAAGAACATCCTAAAACTCTAAGGTATGTGAGATTAAATCATTTAGAAAATTAGATTATAGGTGATAAGAACAAAGGTGTCCAAATTAGGAGAAGAATTGCAGAAGAATACTATTTTATATCAAAGACTAAGACAAGTAATGTAAATGAAGCATGCAAAGATGAACATTGGATTGAAGCAACGAAAGAAGAACTGCATCAAATTGAGAAGAATAATACATGGATTCTTGTTCCTAGACCTAAGGACAAAAATATAATTGGAACTAAATGGGTCTTTGGAAACAAACTGAATGAGAAAGGTGAAGTTATCAGAAACAAAACAAGACTAGTATGTAAAGGATATTCTCAGATGGAAGGAATTGAATTTGAAGAGACTTTTTCCCCAATTGCTAGAATTGAAGTTGTGAGAGTGTTTCTTGCTTATGCTACTTACAAAAACTACAAGGTTTATCAGATGGATGTCAAGTTAGCTTTTCTAAATGGTGAATTGAAAGAAGAGGTGTATTTTGAGCAACCTGGTGGTTTTCAATTGACCGATTAGGGAGATATGGTGTATCAGTTGAAGAAAGCATTTTATGGACTCAAGCAAGTCCCTAGAGCTTGGTATGCTAGATTGGACAAGTATTTGTTGAAGCTTGGATTTAACAAAGGTATTGTTGATAGTAATCTATATTTCAAGATTGATGATGATAAAGATTTGATTATGGAAGTCTTTGTTGATGATATCATTTTTGGAGGAGATGATGGTTTGTGTATGAATTTTGATGATGAGATGTAGTATGAGTTTGAGATGTCAATGATTGGAGAGATGAAATTCTTTTTGGGATTGAAAATTACTTAGTTAGATAAAGGGATCTTTATATCTCAGTCCAAGTATGTGAAAGAATTACTAAAGAAAATTGGTATGGAAGATTCAAAGTCAGTTGGTACACCCATGGTGATCGGATGTAAGTCGACAACAGATGATGATTCTCCAGAGGAAAATTAGACTAGATACAGATCAATGATTGGTGGATGGATTTATTTGACTCAAACTAGACCTGATATCATGAATGTTGTATGTATTGTTGTAATATTTCAATCTGATCCCAAGGAATCTCATGTGATTGCTATAAAACTAATTTCTAGATACTTGAAGGGAATAGTTGATTTTGGCCTATGGTATCCTAAAGATGATGAGCTTACTTTGAGTGCCTTTACTAATGTTGATTGGGTAGGAGATGTGAATGACATGAAAATTACTAGTGGTGGCACATTTTTCTTGGGAAAGAAGTTGATTTCATGGTTAAGTAAAAAGTAGAATTCCATTTCTTTGTCTATTGTAGAGGCAGAATACATTGTTGTTGCTAACAATTGTACTCAAATATTGTGGATGAAGAAGATGTTGAAAGGTATCAAAGTTATGTATGATGAGCCTATTGTTATATTCTATGATAAGTCAAGTGCAGTTAACATTTCTAAGAATTCGGTGTTGCATTCAAAGACCAAGCATATATCTATCAAGTTTCACTTTTTGAGGGAAAAGGTGAGTGAAAAGGAAGTCAGATTGGAGTATGTGCCTACTAAGGAATAGATTGCAGACATATTTACCAAGTCATTTCCTAAGGATACTTTTGAGTATCTCAGAGGGAAGTTAGGGGTGATTACCCCTCCTAATCAGAACTAAGATGCATTGTCTTGCATCAGTCTATGTATTTCATAGTCATATCTTGATTCATATTGATGTTTTGGTGGATGCTACTCAAGGGGAGTAGTCAGATGATTCATATATGTGGTTCAAAGCTTGTGTGTACCTTTTCCATTATGTCAAAGGGGAAGAAGATCAATGTGAAAATTTGGGAATTATCTAAGGAGAAAAGAGTCAAAACCTAAGGGGGAGTAAGTGTTGAAGTTAGTTGTGTTGATGGTGTTTTCACATCATGTGTTGCCATCAATGAAAAAGGGAGAGATTGTTGGATTTTGTGGTTGTTTTTTTAATATGTGGTTGTAATTGATGTCAACACTATTATCATTAGTGTCTTTAAGATTGTATATGTTGAGGATATTGAGAAAATTGTAATAAATAAGTTGCAAGTTGTTTGTGAAGGAGTGAAGATCAGTATGATGGAAAGTTCATGGTAAGAAATTTTGGATTAAAGGGTTTATTTTCTAGTCTATCTAGTTTATTCACCAAAATTTTCAGAGGTGCGCATGAAGATGTGAGCAAGTTATGAGTTTTTGTGTTCCGACAATTATTTTGTTACTGAAGTTGGTATTTCTGGAAGAAGATAATGTGATTCTAGTAATTTGAGTTGTTGTGTATACTCCTGTGGTGTTTTTGGATGTTTCTAGATCATGCTTTATCTATTTTTCATGTCCACGTTGATCTTTGTGCTCGTGGATGATGATTTTCTCTTGCATGTTCATGTTTTTCATGTTCATGACCAATAGGGTGATTGTAGCGTGTTGTGGATCTTTGAGGAAAAATATTTGAAGGTGTTTTGTGTTTGAGGAAATTGTTTTGGGTCTCTACTATGTTATGGTTGACCTTGGTAGATTCACATTAATAATCTTTATTGTTTTGGGCCGACTAGTTGTATTCATCTTATTATTTTTTTGAAGCCAACATGTAGCAATGTAATTCCTTGTTGTGGATATATATAAGTGATTGTTTCTTCATTTGAATGAGAAGGTGTGCGAGCGAGAAAGTGTGTGTGTGAATAATGTTCCAAATCTTTTGAAGGCAGAGCAAAGTGTGAAGAAGAGTGGAGAAGATTGAAGAAGAGTAAAGAACTGTTCATGTGCTTAACTGGAACTGTAATCAAGCATTAGCAGATGCTACTTTCTCAGTTCAAGATCTTCAAATGGATTTAATCTGAATATTACTGTAAGACAGTGAGTCTTCCTTTGGGTAGTAATCCTTTTGTAATTGAGCAGTGAGCTCTAGACAGTGTGCCTGAATGCATGTGCATTCCCCATTTATTTTTCTTATATTTCTAACAGAGTATAAACTTATAGATTAACCTCCATCGTGGTTTTTCCCCTAACAAGGTTTCCACACAAAATTCTTGGTGTTATGTGTGCTTTTGATGTTTTGTTGATTCATGCTTTCATGGTTATTAATCAAATATGAGAATAGGGGTTAATAAAGTTAATAATTTTGAAATTTTGTGACAACTGATTCACCCCCCCTCTAAGTTATCTGCCCTTGTGTTGCCAACATATTACTGATCTGTTTGAAAATGAAATCCATCTATACCATCACAACCCTATCATTTACATCCCCTACTCCAGACCATAGCCTGTAACTTGTTTACCCTCAATTTATTGATTGGTACCAACAACAAGATTTGATTCTAGATATATTTAAAAATGATGAAGCTATTATGGAGTTCATGGGACTAAGAGACGATATACCTTTAGGAGACCACAAATCAAGCTTTGACATAGAACTTGAAAAAAAATTACTTTCAGAGGAACCCTGAATCCTTCAGTTGCAAAATTGAAAATTTAAAAATAAAAAAAATCTTATAGCGAAAACCACAATGTGGCACTTTCAAATCAAGAAAAAGTAAAAATAAAGGATGTATCCAATGGTGAAAACCTCTTTGAGGAACCCAAGTATGAAGGATTCGATCTCCCCACTATTGCTAAATATCAAGAAAAATAAACAATACTTGTGGAGGAAGCACAAAAAATAATGTTGGGACAACCAACAACCCTCAAATAACATTTCATGCAACCTCTTTGGATCCCAACGAGCAACAAAATTTTGCAGCATTATCAAGGGAACAAAATGTAACTTTTCTCGGCCTTATAAAAATATGCCAAGGTTGGACACATCCTTAGTAATTCATCATCTAACAATGTATCCTGATGTAAAACCTATGAAACAAAATCTATGAAAGATGCATCCTCAAATAGAACTATTTGTAAAGGTTGAACTACATAAATTTTTGGACATCAATTTCATTAGACCTATTGACTATCCTGAATGGGTTTCCAATCTAGTACCAGTTTCCAAACCCACTAGGGGCATACAAATATGTAAATATTTTAAAGACCTTAACAAAGCATGCCCTAAATACAACTTCTCATTGCCAAATATTGATATTATAGTGGATCTTATAACATGACATAAGATTTTATCACTCATGGATAGATTTTTTGGGTATAATAAAATCAAGATAGCACAAGAATACCAACACAAGACATCATTCACATTCCCATGGGGTACCTATTGTTGGAATGTTATGCCTTTTGGTCTTAAAAATGAAAGAGTGGCATATCATAGAGCTATGCCAGTAATTTTCCATGACATATTATACACCATCATGGAATATTATGTGGATGAAATTTTAGCTAAATTAGTAACAAGAAAAGGCTACCTAGAGGTGTTAGCTAAAATATTTGACGAGCTGGAAAGATATCAAGTAAGGTGAAACCTGAAGAAATGTATCTTTGGAGTCACTTTCGAAAAACTATTTGGGATATATAGTATCTCAAAAAGGAACCAAAGTGGACCCTCCCAAAATTAAGTCAATCATTGATATGCCTCCACAGAAAAATCTCAAGAAACTTTGTAGTCTATAAGCCAAACTACAATCTATCTAGAGGTTCTAGCATAGTTAGCAGATAACTGTCACCCATTCACACATCTTCTTCACAAGGATGTAACATTTAAATGGGATGAAAAGTTTCAATAAGATTTTGAACATCTGAAGGATTATCTTGCATTGCCACTTGTATTGATACCATGAATTCCAAAAAATACCTTTGATTCTATGCATCTCAACAACTACAACAGGATGATTTAGGAAAAGAAAGAGAAATCTACTATATCAATCAAATAGGGCCTATTAGATATGTCACATAACAGTCACAATGGTGAAAATTATTAGTCGAATGGGGCCTATTAGATATGTCCTAGGATCAACAAGGTAGAAGACACTATGGTGACATTTGGGCCTATTAGGTATGTCACATAACAGTCACAAGTATGATTTTCTTGTCAACCAATTATTGATACCAGCATTTGAAGATCTCAAATCAAAATTTGTGTGCAAAATTGTTTGTCCCAATTCCCCTTGGTACCATGACATCTACTGATATCTCCAAAATGGTATCATCCCACCCAATCTCACTACCAACCTCAAAAAATCCTTTATTGGATGATCATTTCGCTTTGTCATTATTGGCAATACCCTTTATAGGAGGAGTCTCAATGGTGTGTTGCTTAGGTTCCTTTGCTCGGAAGAAGCTACAACTTTCTTACAAGAGGTGCATGAAGGCATTTGTGGGTCTCATTCAAGTGGCCCTACCCTTGCACCAAGAATTTTCTAAGAATTGAATACTATTGGTTAACTATGGAATAAGAAGCAAATAAATTTGTGAAGAGATATCTACAATGTCAACAACATGGTTACCTCATTCATGCTCTAGTGTAGGAATTGTAACCCATAACTACACCTTGGCCTTTCTCACAATGGGGGCTAAACCTCATAGGACATATTTCCCCCATATCTTCTAATGACCATAAGTTTATCATCACTAATAGGTCTAGATAATAGTTTTCTATTTTTTTATACATATTCCAAGATACTTTTAGATACGCTTTCCAAACAATGTTCCTACATTATACTATAATTTCATATCCATTATGTAGACTTGAACCTTAAATATGATGACGAGATTATGGTTATAATATATTAGTATTATATGGTTTATATAAATGTATAGAATTTTGATGGAATGTTATGAGTTAATTTTGATAGTTATCCTTGTTTACATGTTTTGCAGAATTAACTTGTTTGTAGCTAAAGAGGAACCACACAACAATTTTGGGATGAACTCATAGCAAAAGGAATGACTGGACACCAAAATAGGGGAAGCTCCAGGTTAAGCTAAATGTGATGATCATTTGTTAAAGGCACTTAATGAAGGTTGGATGTGCATTATTATAACCAGTTAATTAAACACTGGAGAAGAGGTCTCCTTCACTTATGGAATTTTGACAAATGGTTGTATGTTTACATGCAATTCTATTTTGACAAAGTTCTAGTCCTGACAGGATCTCTTTCCTTTTCAATTATAGGTTGAGTAAATAATTCTTAATTCTACACTCTATTATTTGGGAGTGGAGTTAATGATTTCAGTTAAGTTGTTTTGAATAAATATTACTTCAAGATTGTATATAGTTGTGGGTTGAATCCATAGGATAGTTAGTTGGTCTTTCTTAGTTTTATGTTATCAGTTACCTTTAGTTTCAAGACATGAAAAATATTTAGAATGATTGAGTCCAATTTGTGGAAAGATGTTTTGTAATATTTTATGATATGCAATGAATGGATTTAATCTTATGGAATGCATAGAATCTATTAACTATATTTGGGTTTAGTTAAAGTGGGAACAATTACTTGAGTAGGCCACTCAAGGTATTGTTCTTCACTTCATTTTTCAGTTATTTATTTATGTTCAATAGTTGTTATTTGTTTATCATTGTTTCATGAATCATATGCAGGTTAATTAGAATTTCATCTCTTGCTTATTGTTGATAAATGCTTATGAATATGCATGTAATGGTTAACCAATAGCACTCTGGGGGATAGTTCAATTGAGTCATTATTTTTTATTAGTTTTGGATTATTACAACATCATTTCATTAGTAACAGTTCAGTTACAGTTTAAGTTGTAGGTACCCATAGCCACTAGTTTTGGTTATGTCTTTTACTGTTTTTCAATTCTGTGAGTTTTCCAACTGAATGATAACTTAAGTAGGATAATTTAGGTAGCTTTGAGTTCATGAAGGCATATATAATGTTGCACCATCATAAGCTTACAAGCCTTGGGTTGACAATTTAATGTGGTCTTAAGCAATGTAAAGTGGATTGTTCAGCCAGTTAAACCTTTGAATTGAGTAGGTTCTACTAAGTTTACAATACAATAGCTTAGAATCTACATTTTTGGTGTTTTTTTCGTAGATGGTGTTATCTTCATAAACCTTTTTTACAGTTTTCATAGTTAACTTTTCTTTCTAGCATTAGGACTGTTAGATATAATCTTTTTTTGACTCTAGAGATATACTCACATTGTGCAAGACCATTGAATCTAAAGCCATATTTCATGAATGTAGAGGTAGAGAGATTCCTTGGGTAGGTTCCTTTCGTCTACATGATAGGAATTTATAGTTCAAATTGGTGATTATAGTACTCAGAGTGAAGGTACCACTAAAGAAGAAATTTCCTTCTCACCAACATCTAGCACACATATAGAAGGAACATACCACACCATGGGTGATGTAGTTGATGATGATGTTGAATGACCAACATTTGAGTTCCCCATCACTAACCAGCAAAGGGATACAGTGTTGAAGAACATTCCTCCTTCAACATTACCAATCTTTTATGGGTTAATGACTAAGGACCCAAATACATTCCTCTTTGAATTTGATATCCTATGAAAATGTTATGACTATACTTCTAATGCAGATAGGCTAAAGCTCTTTTGTGCCACCCTAAAATATGTAGCTTTGAGATGGTTTATGGGATTAGGTAGGGATATTGTTCCTGATTGGGACACTATGAAGACAATGTTCCTAGAAAAATATCAGGACTATTATAGAGGACCTGACAAGAGGAAAGATGATCCCTTAGAAGATTATGTGGAGAGATTTTAGTTTTCTCTAAACAAAAGCCCACAAAACAAGTGGTTAGAAGAGTCTCTCAAGTTATTATTTTTGAGAGGATTCAATGATGACTGCATGGATGCCTAGAAACCTCATTGGCCAGGGAGATATTTCTCAGATACAATTTTTAGAAATTTTTAAGGTCTATAGGAATTATTCCAGGACCTTTATAAAAATGCCAAGAGGAGATAGAATATCAGTTATTGCTAAATCATCTACAGGGGTTTCAAAAATAGAGCTAAGCAATTTGTTATCCAACATGAAGGAGGATATCATAAATCATTTAGAAACTCAATTGGATACTCTTCACATTAAGAAAAATTAGGAGGAAGTTGAGGCTATGCTCACTGAATATTGTCCAAGTTGCAGGCAAAGAAAAGAAAATTGTAAATGTAAGAGAGTGGCAAGTATCCAACAAGATAAAGTTGAGAAACGTAACTTTCAACCAATTGAAGGAGAGGATGGGTAGCTATTTTACATAGCACAAAGAAGGCCATGGCAGAAAAGACAAGGTATGCTAGAAGACCCCCTTAGTTTTAACGCATCCTTTCCTATTGAGAATCAAAAAAAATTTGCTTAAAAATATCAACCCAGGAAAGCAAACCAAAACTTGTGGAAAAACCCTCAACAACGGCCACAAGCTCATCCAATTTAGAACCAGTAGCCAAACCCTTGGCCACAAAAAAAAAATTAGGGTTCCAACTATAATCCACAATGGCCAACCCAACAAAATCAGTGGCAGCATTAGTGGCAGAAACACTAGGAATGGTAGCAACAAAATATGAACTACCAGTAGCCTATGCTCCCTCCTCCACCACAACAACAAGATTTAATTCCTTCATCAAATCCTACATCCCAACCACCCAAGCAACAACAAATACCTACCCAACCTGCACCTAACCCTAGCACTAAGCCTGTTCAATAGGCTTATACTAACAAAGTTATGTAATACCCCACATATGGGGTAGAGGTGAGTGATGTCCACCTCAAATTAGGGAAGCAGCTTGCTAGACCTTCATCCCCCCAAATTATAGAAATGGAGGATGAGGAAAATTCAATTGAAGCTTCAGACAAACCATCTTTGGAACCTAAGTCAAATTAGGTACACCAAACTACCTCAAATCCCAAGCCACCTTTTCTTGAATGCCTAGCTATACAAAAGCATCATACACAAGTTGAGATAGATCTTTTAGGTCAATTAAAAGATGTGATCATCAGTATTCCACTTATCCAAGGTATCAAAGATATCCCTATCTACACCAAAACTGTAAGGGATCTATGTCTTAAGAAATCAGGCAGGAAAATAAAAGATCCTCGAACAATTCATGTCATGGGAAATCTCGTAGATATCATGTTAGCGAATATTATTTTCCCTAAGTATACAAATCTTAGTAGTCTATTTGTGGATATTAAGCTTAATGGAACCCTCATTAAGAATACATTGATAGACTTGGGAGCAACAATCAATGTCATGACAAAAGAAACAATGTAGTTGCTTTAGTTGGTCAACCTCAGACCCACACAAACTATTTTGAAGCTAGTTGTTAGGTCCAAGGTCAAGCCTAAGGGAATTATTGAAGACCTATTCATTGCATTGGATTCTTGGGAATACCCTACATAATTCATAGTAATACAACCCAAAGTCAATCTAGTAGGTTACCCACTCACCCTAGGCATGCCTTGGTTAGCTACAACTGATACATTTATAGGTTGTAGGTCTGGTAAAATGATCATATCCAATGAGATAGTTAAAAAAGAACTTGGTTCTTTATTCACTAGTTCAACCATATGTAGACCTTGAGCAAACCATTTGGCCTATTTTTTTTTTGTTTTTTATTTTTTATATTGCAGGAATCGGGTATCACGACCCCCTATAAACTACAGTGCGCCTGGTAAAAAATTTAGCGTGACCGATGGTGCTAGCATGACACACCCTCTGGTACCATGGGTTGGGGGAGACTAGACCTCATGACCAACCTCCTGCAATAGGAAAGGTTTAGCCAACTGAGCTAGGGCCCCCGCCCCCATTTGTCTCAATTTGGATGAGGAGGAGGATAACTATTCTCTGCAGACATTGATGACTATAGACCGGAGCCCCTTATTGGATGACCAAGATGAAGATGATCTCATTACTCACATAATCCAAAATTATTGTGGTAGGAGCTCATAGCAACAGGACTGCCTCATATGCCTACAAGACCCCTTGCAAAGTATTATACCCACCACTTCTATAGAAGAGATATCACAACTATTTCATTCATTACTACCTCAACAATGTCTACCCATCATACCAAGCCTTGATCTCTCGTTAGTTCAAGATTCATCAAAGGAATTGGAAATCATGCTAGGAAGGAAGTTAAATATCAATAATGCCTTGAGAAAGGAAACCAAAATTCTCTGCAATCAGTGCTATAGGCACACTCAGTCGCATATGCATGGGATTACCATGATATGAAAGGCATAGATCCCGATTTATGTATGCACATGATTTATATTAATGATGGCTATAGACCCATTCAGCAACAACAAAGACATATGAATCCTTCTCTTAGGGAGATAATGAAAGTTGAGCTATAAAATCTCCTTGATGCAGGTTTTATCTATCCAATATCAAATAGTGAATGGGTCCAACCTTTGGTAATCGTTCCCAAGAAAGGTGGGAAATGGATATTTTGTGTAGACTATAAGGAATTGAATACAACCACTAGGAAAGACCACTTTCCTCTGACCTTCATAGATCAAGTACTTGATTCTCTAGCTAGTAAGAAGTACTTTTCATTTCTTGATGGTTTTAGCGGTTATAACTAGATTAAAATTGCTCCAAAGGATCAAGACAAGACTATATTTACATGTCCTTGGGGGACTTATGCTTACTTTGTTATGCCCTTTGGCTTATGCAATGCTCTAGCTACCTTTTGAAGAGTAGTACTCAGCATATTTTCTAATTATGCACATGAAATCATGGAGATATACATGGATGACTTGACTACTTATGGTGAAATTTATGAGGAAGCTCTCAGTAATCTGGAAAAAGTGTTGAAATGTTGCAAAGAACACAAACTGTCACTCAACAATGAAAATTGTTTCATGATGATGACATAGGGAATTGTATTGGGACACATATCCAATGAAGGAATTCAAGTTGATCCACAACAAATAGAAATAATATCTACTATTACCTATTCCTTGAAAACAAAGGGATATTAGGATCTTTTTTGGCCATGTGTTACCCACCAATTTTTCATCCAAAATTTAAAATTATTTTTCCTTTTAATAGGTAAGTTTGGTGACATAGCGACCCTACCAAATTCCCTAACTCAGTCACAGGGTTCGTAAGTTTCAAAACTTCCCGACCGTCTGACTTATCTTTAGCTCTTGCAGTTATGGGTCTTATCTATTGAATTTCCTATGCAAATGGCTTATCAGAAGTTCGTAAAATCTTAGAATTCTCGATCGATGGTTATGAGTTTTTGTTTCTCAATGACTGGGAGACCTAGCTAGATACAAAAAAATTAATGTATCAACTCATTTAATAAATCGTGCAGTGTATTTAAGGAATTTCCTCTCAAATGCTTTGAAACGCCAATTCGAGGTTTAACATAATCTTTTAAATCTTTTAAAAGACTGTTCTTAAATAAGGAGTTGGTGAAATAGATATGGTAACGGATTTGCACATTTTTCTTGGAAAATAAATGATATTTTCCTGTCGTCATCATTAAGTGATCCCACATACAAGTGAAGGTGGTGACATTTCTAATTCCATAATTTTCCCAAGATGGTACTTCCTAGTGATATCAGAGAGTGGGAAAATGAACCTGTGCCTGTCATACAGCCAAATATAATTTGGCCAGAGGAGGAACAACTTGACATCATTTTTGAGCTGTGTTCATTGGCATGGAAGGAGAAAACCAGCTATGCCAAATACCGTAGGGTAATTTTTGCCTTAGATAAGGAAGAAGAACGGGCCGAATTTAATAATTTGGTTACAAAAATGCAATTGGAGTTGTTTAGAGTTTCGGTTCCCCCAGTGGTTTAGTGACATGACCTCCTTATGGAAATGCGACTGGTGGCGGAGAATACCTCTCCTCTGGGAGCATTTTTTTTATTTTGCATGCATGAAATCTTTTGTTATTATTAGTAGTAACCAAAGTTTTGGTGTGATAGAACGGTTACCGTTTCTTGGTCACTTTTTTGATATCGGTCGCTTTCAATGACCATTATGAGCAGTTACTTTCTATCATATGTGGGGCTATAAAAAGAGAATTGGGAATGATAATAGGTATTCAGGAGGGGGTAGAGGGAATAAGCTTAGTTTTCTTGAAACTCAGTCTGATTGTACAGGGGTATTGAGTCTGTGAACTCGTATTTTTGGAATTGAAGAGATAAATAGAATATTTCTAAGTCTTTGAATTCATAAATGTCTTTCTTTGATTACATGAACTTTGCTCCATAGTAATTACTTTTCAATGTTTTCCTATTATATTGGACTATATATGTATTTAATTCTGAAACTTTGAATTTGGCTTAAATTATTTGTTGAAAGGATTTGTTGTTCTTTCTTTTCTTGGGTATTATCTGTGGATATGAATAAGTGAACTTTGGATTATTGTTCTATATTCTTTCCTATTAAATCAATCTTCCGCATCTATTTTTCATGGTTATGGGTACATGTTAGTTGCCTTTCCTACTTTTTGGTTAAAAGCATACCCCGTGTTTTATTCATTGCAAATCATTTGAAGGTAGCTACGCCTTGTAAAATAAGTAGAGAGCGCTTGCAACTATCATTGCAAGTGACTCAACTTTTGGCCAGGCTATCATTTGTGTGGGCCAAATAATATTAATTAAAGTGATAAATCTATCAACCAACACCATGCAAGCTACTACAGCTGGTTTATCAAATATTTTAGTAAGATTGTTGCACCACTATTTGTTTTGTTGAGTAAGGAAATTAACTTTGACTAGACATTAGAGTGTCAACACTCCTTTGAAGAACTTAAGAAAGATCTGACTCAAGCACCAGTATTGAGAGGTCCTAATTGGACTATGTCATTTCACATACATACAGATGCTTCATATTTTTCCATTGGATAATTTTTGGGTCAGAAGGATGGCAACAAGGAGTATGCAATTTATTATATCAGCAAGAATCTTTAAGGGGTAGAGTTGAACTATACTATAATAAAAAAAGAGATGTGTGTTGTAGTTTATGCTATTAATAAATCCAGGCACTATATTACTGGTTATTCATTCTTTGTCCATATAGATCACATAGCAATCTGGTATTTGATGAACAAGCCAATAGTTGGAGGTAGGTTGGTCAGATGGCTACTTCTCTTACAAGAATTTGATATTATCATAGTTGATAAACCTAGTAAAGAAAATGTGGTGGAAATTTTCCTATCAAGATTTCCAACACAATCAACTGAAGGAGTGGTGGAGGATTCATTTATCGATGAACACTTGTTTGATTTACAAGTACAGATACCCTAGTATGCAAATATTGTAAATTATTTGGTCACAAGGTAGACTCCACCACACTTCTCTCCAAGGGAGAAAAGATAGTTGGTTCACAAATGTTTTCCATACTTCTAGGTATCTGGTCATCTATTTTATACTGGACCTGATAACATCATGAGAAGATGTATCAAGAAAGATGAGATCTTTGACATCATGAAGGCATGTCATGATGAGCCATGTGGAGGTCATTTTACAACAAAGAGAACAACATTTAAGATCCTCACAACTGGCTATTATTGGCGTACTTTGTATAAAGATGTTGTTAAATACACCAAAATCTATGATAGGTGTCAAAGAATGGGAAGACCAACCAAGAGTGATGAGATACCCTTACAACCTTAGTTGACATTAGCACCTTTTGAAAAATGAGGTTTAGACTTCATTGGGCCAATCTCCCCTACATCTAACAACAATGAATATATCCTTGTTTGCACTGACTACTTAATAAAATGGGTGGAAGTCAAGGCCTTAAAAACTTCCAGAGATGGTAATGTGGCTAAGTTCTTATATGAAGATATTTTTACTAGGTATGGAGTACCTAGAGAAATAGTCACTGAACAAGGGCCCCAATTTACTTCTAATTTTATTTCCAAGTTTCTTGAGGAATACCAAATTAGACACAAGAAATCCACACCCTACCACCCACAGGCTAATGGTCAGGTGGAAGTCACTAATAGGGAGATTGAAAGTATTCTCACCAAGATAGTGCAGCTACATAGGAGAGATTAGGTTTCAAGATTACTCGAAGTAGTCTAGGCATACAAAACTACATGGAAAACCACCACTGGATTTACACCTTATGAGTTAGTCTATGGGAAGACATCACTCCTTCCTATTGAATTTGAATATAAAATATTGAGGACAACAATAGAGCTAGAAAAGGATTTAACATAAGCACATAAGGAAAGGCTACATACTTTAAATGGGTTGGATGAGCTAAGAATGGAAGCAATACATCATACAGAGGTAGTACAACAATAGAGGATGAAGTAGCATGATCAACACATTGAAATAAAGGAGTTCATTATGGGGGACTGGGCACTGTTATATGATTCATGATATAAGGATTTCAAAGGAA
Source organism: Sequoiadendron giganteum (assembly GCA_007115665.2). Lineage (NCBI taxonomy): Eukaryota > Viridiplantae > Streptophyta > Pinopsida > Cupressales > Cupressaceae > Sequoiadendron > Sequoiadendron giganteum. Next base: position 582,114,581 of record CM021101.1, read on the forward strand.
AATTCCAGTACAGATTGTTGGGCCCTTATGAAATCAGTAAATTTTATCTTAATGGGGTAGTCCAATTATACACCCTTGTTGCAGTTCACTTTTCACTTCTAGTAAATGGTCACATACTAAAGTTGTATAAGAAGCCATTGCAGAAGGATGACTTCATTTTTTCACTATTTCAACAATATGGTGTTTGCAATGAACCAAAAATAGAATGTGACACACAGAGTGATGATTCAGTAATACATTATATAACAAGCACTTTTGGTGACCCAGATATTGAGCTACATAGGTCAGTCTCTAGGCTCACTCATGATTAATTTCTCATTTACTCTCACAAGTACACACTGCACATTATAATAATGTTCACAATATCTTTAGAGGGACATGTAGCTTCATACTATCAATGTTCAAACTGGGTCCTAACACTACAAGTGCCCATAGCAATGTCTGGCATCCAAAAATAATATTCAACTCAATTGGCACCATATTTACTATGAGATCATGCACATTCATTTCAAAAATATTTATGTATAATATCCATCATTTTATGTTAAGTACCATGGAATAATTCTTGTATTGCTTGCTCTCCTTCCAATTACTTGAGTTGTCAAATTGCCAGCTCATAATTGTCATCCCCATCCTATCATATCCACTTGCCACCCACTATTCATTACCTTGTAGTTAATATCTATCACATCAAATCAATGAACATATATATTCTTTATGGTTTCCATGCACGACAAATGGTTATTTCTTCAAGGTAGTACTTCAGGTACACAAAAATGATTATTATAGTTTTCTTTAAACTTTCATGCACTTTTTCATATTACTCTGGATGTATGTGAAATATTATATCACCAATTACCATCATTTAGATTTTAAGTCACCTCCAAATCATAAACATGAAGTGAGGTCACTTCACCAATTAATTTGGGGGGAGGATACACTTTACATTGTCTTTTCGCCAGTCCTTTCGAATCTGCCACCCAAATCAATTTAATGAATAACATGACATGCAAAACCCTTAGTTGTGTTTTATTTTTGCTGCTATTTTTGCTGCAATTTTTAAATTACTAAACTTGAAACCCTAAGAACTTATGAGAACTTCAGCTTAGTTTAGACTAGAGTTGAGCTTAGAAGGGAACTTGCAGTTGCAGTATGGTATAGTAGTAAGGATATGTGAAGAAACAGAGGTTTTGAAGTGGTAGAGAAGTTTGAGGGTATTAGGAAATATTGAATTGAATTTTGAGAGCTGGATTCAATAAATTGAGCAGAGGAGTAAGCAAGGACAAGAGGAGATATTATAAGAAGGGATCCAGTGGCTCACCAACAAATTCTGGAGGATGCAACAATCCTACCCATCTTTAAAAGGGTTGGTTGGCTCGACTACTTTTTGAAATTAACAGAATTTAGTGATGACTTAAAAAGAAGATTTGAAAGCACTCTTCAATAAGATGAAGAGATTGTAAAAGGACTGTTAGTTGATGCATCTAAAACCACCATTGCACAAGTCACAAGATTATCGAGAACAAGGAGAGAATTTCTAGCTCAAATCAATGCAGTTGCAACTCAAGAATAATTTTACATATGAGGAGAAGAGTTAGACTCCTCATCGCAAGGTACAAATAGACTTTCTCTCCACTGGTTGTGGGCAATATGTGCCTCTTACATTATTAGATACATTACATGTGATGGTAGGTAGAATCTTTTGTATACAATTCATTTCAAATTACCTAGTCATCTCAAGTATAATAGCTTAGTAAATGTACCAAAAAATTTATATAATTTTTTGAAACAAATGGCCTCGAAATACCAGAGGAAGCAAAGTGATACCTCTCTTTCTCATCACTATTTAATTACCTTGCTGATAAAAATGAGTTTAAGAATTCAATACCCATAAGTGAGATGGGAAGATTTCAAGGAATGCATAGACATTAATAGTTTGTTGGATGTACCTGTAGTACCTGAAGATCTAGAACCCCAAAATGAGCTCCAAAATGAACCTGAAGAGGAAAACCCCCATGTCTCACCTATGGCTTCATCTACATGTAGCCAAGGCGAGCATCGAGATCCTGAACAGCTAGAATCTAGGCCACCTACAGTTGAGGAATTTACTTCTTCTTCAAGGTCACATAAATCTAAGAGTTGGAGAGGTAGTGCATCTACCTCTTCTGCACCCTCTAAACCATAAGAAAGGGAGAATTCTCCAAAGAAAAAGAGGGATGCTCAAAAGAAGGAGGAAGTTTTGAATAAAAAAAAGAGTGTTAAAAAAGGAAAGAAGAAAATTGAAAAAGAAATACTCACACCCAAATGCTTTGGAAGATTAAGGAAACAAGGGGCCACACAAGAGAATATAGGGGAACCTGAAGGAAAAGAGATGAGTAAGGAACAACCTCAGGGAGAACAACATCAATAAGAATAATATTAAGAAAATTTTATGATTATAAAAACTGACTCTGAATTGGAAGGGAATTTTCCCGGTAATGTGAATATACCAGCAAAAAAGAGAAGGTATGTAGTGACAATTTTTGATTCTAAATCAGAAGATATCTTTAATACCAAGGAATTTTGGTCAAAAGCCTTTCCCATTCCTAGAGATTATGAAGAAGGTAATGACAAGTTTGAAGATGTAGAGGAGGTTTACCTTGAAGAAAGAGATGTAAGAAAAGAACTCCAAGAGGTACTAGACAAAATTAAACACCTAGAGGAATTGGTGCAGAATTATGAACAGAAGGATAAAGAAAGGGAAGTAAAAATGCAGGAGATGGAGGAGAAATTACAGATATATTGTCATGACACTAAATTAAATTTTTTGGCACAGTTGGTTGTTACCAAGATAGGGGACAAAGAACTAGTAGTTCCAGAGGAGAAACCCCCTCCTGTCAAAACTCTTGATTATCATACAACCTTCTCGCTTAGCTACCAATTGTGGAAAGTGACTAATGAATTTTCACAGGAAAAGTAGAAGTGGAGGAAGGAAAAAGAATAATATGTAAAGGAATTGGAGAAAAGAGATATGGAATTAAATAGAATAGCAGTTTGCTTGGAGGAAATAGCAAATAAGGTTGCACAAATTGTTAGATGTAGGCCTCCACCGATAACTTATGCACTATTTTTACAAGAAATGTTTTTATGTTTTTAGTTTAGTAGATTAGTTAGCAAGCATTCAATTAGCATGAGTCAAACTTTTGAGTTTCTTAAAAAAAAATTTGCTTCCACACCCGAAGAATAGGATCAGTTGTGTGAGTATTATTTGTACAACTATGTAATGCATGATGAGACAGAATGGAACACTTTAATCTTTGTGGGAGATCTTCATATTAGGGCACTTGCCTCTTACTATAGGAATGAACAACTTAGAGGTGATATTATGGAAGAGTATGAAGAGAAAGAGAAATCCATTGCACTTCCAATCAGAAGAGATACTAAGGATCTAGATACAGACATTGATGAATGGTTGAAAATTATTGCACATAAAGGAGTAGGTAAGAAAATCATAAGCTCAGGGAGGCAGACTATGAAATAATGAAGATGTTATTTGTAGGTAGTGGAGAATAGTGTTGCAAGCATGTACATAATATATGGAATAGTCTAACATGTGAATTGCAAAAGAATGAGCCACATTATGTGTATAATTTTATGCTATGCTTTAGAGGTCATGCAAGTATGTGGTAATCGGTATCAACAAAGGAGTTAATTGGGTACCACACACCTTTCATCCACCTATTCTCCTCTATCAAGTCCCACATTGGACTAGGGAGAAGGGTGATGAATGTGAGAGAGCGGGAACTATCAGGATGAGGCATCTTTCAAAATATCAAGGTTTTTATTTGAGACAAATTCAGGGGGCTAACACAGTTATGGACCTAAGACAAATTGATTTGTAGTACAATCAAGATCCCTAGTGTTTTTCTTGGGGACAAGAAAAAGGCTAGTTGGGGTAGATGATAGTCCAAATAATAGCTTATTTTCTATTTTTCTATATATGTTCCAAAATAATTTTAGATACACTTTCCAGATAATTTTCCTACATTATACTATCCTTTCATATCCATTATGCAGACTTGAACCTTAAATATGATGATGGGATTATGGTTATAATATATTAGTATTATATGGTTTATATGAATATATGTATGGAATTTTGTGAGCTAATTATGATAGTTATCCTTGTGTACATGTGTTGTGGAATTAACTTGTTTGCAACTATAGAGGAACCACAATGCAGTAGTTGTAGGATGAACCCATAGCAAAAGGAATGAATGGACACCAAAATAGGGGAAGCTCTAGGTTAACCTAAATGTGATGATAATTGATTAAAGGCACTTAATGAAGGTTGGGCGTGTGTTATTATAAATATTTAAATAAAAACTAAAGAAGAGGTCTCCTTCACTTATGGAATTTGGACAAATGGTTGTGTTTACATGTTCTATTTTGATAGAGTTCTAGTCCTGATAGGATTCTCTTTCCTTTTTAGTTATAGGTTGAATAAATCAATTTTAATTCTACACTCTATTATCTAGGAGTGGACTTAATGATTTCAGTTAAGTTTTTTGAATAAAGATTCCCTCAATCTTGTATATAGTTGTTGTTTGAATCCATAGGATAGTTAGTTGGTCTTTCTCATTTTTATGTTATCAGCTACCTGCAGTTTCAAGGCATGTATAATACTCATAATGATTGAGTCCAATTTGTGGAAAGATCTTTTGTAATCTTTTATGCTATGCAATGAATGGATTTAATCTTATGGAATGTGTAGAATTTATTAACTATATTTGGATTCAGTTAAAGTGGGAACAGTTACTTGAGTAGGCCACTCAAGGTATTGTTCTTCACTTCATTTTCTAGTTATTTATTTTTGTTCAATAGTTGTTATTAGTTTATCATTGTTTCATGAATCATATGAAAGTTAATTATAATTTGATCTCTTGATTATTGTTGATAATTTTTTGTGAATATGCATGTAATGGTTAACCAATAGCACTTTGAGGGATATTTTAGTTGAGTCATTAGTTTTTATCAGTTGTGGGTGTTAGGTTTTCAAAGGCAGACATCTAAAAGCTAAATGCAGATTTTATCAAATAAACCAGAAATAAAACACACATAAAACTAACACAGAGAATTTAACGTGGTTCACCCAATGTGGGCTACATCCACCAAACCGCAGCCATCCAATGATATTATTAACCAATGCAAAACCCTATTACAATATCATGAATAATCGCCTGTTTCTTATGATACTGTAACTCTATCCCAAACCCTTTATAAATTAGGGTTATACAAAATCGGGGTTTTTTCCCTTTTTATGATTTTTCCCTTTTTCCGTAATTTTTCCACATACCAACAATCTCCCACTTGGAGACTGATCAGGCTCCACACCTAAACAATCTCCCACTTGGAGACTAAACTTGGATGACACCGCTGCACTTACAGCTCCCACTAGAAATAAGCACCTTGGACCCTGCTGCTTTCTTATACTTTAATTCAACCTTGAAGGCCAACCGAAGCTGAAGAGGAGCTCAGCTTCTCCCTTATCACTACCTTAGTAAACATATCCACTGGATTTACATCTGTATGTATCTTTTCCAGCTTTACCTATCCATCCTCCAACACTGACTGAATGAAATGATACCTCAGCTGTATGTGTTTGGTTTTAGAGTGCAAGGCAGAATTCTTTGCAAGATGTATAGCACTCTAGCTGTCTGTGAACAAGTAATTTTCAACCTATTTTTTTCCCAACTCTTCCTTGAAAAATTGCATCCATATCATCTCCTTTGCTGCCTCTATTGCAGCCACATACTCTGCCTCTGTGGTGGATAAAGCAACCACCTTTTGCAATCGAGATATCCAACTTACTGTTGTCCCACCAATGGTAAATACATAACTTGTGGTACTCCGCCTGGTATCAATATCCCCTGCCAGATCTGAGTCAACATAGCCTTTTAAATCTGTATTAGAGCCCTCAAAACATAAATGTTTATCTGGTGTACCTCTCAAATACCTAAGAATCCATTTTATTGCATTCCAATGCTCAATTCCTGGATTACTCATATACTGGCTAACAACTCCTACAGCATGTGCAATATCTGGTCTCGTTCATACCATGGCATACATTAAACTACCTACAGCTGAAGCATATGGTACCTTGGACATTTTTTCTTCCTCCTCTTGTGTCTTTGGACACATATCCTTAGTCAATTTTACATGACTGGGCAAAGGTGTGCTGACAGCTTTTGCATTCTCCATATGAAATCTCTACAACACCTTTTTAACATAATCAACCTGAGATAAAAACAATTTCCTATTTTTCCTATCTCTTGTAATCTTCATACCAAGGATTTGTTTTGCTGCCCCCAAATCCTTCATAGCAAATGAATTTGCTAACTGTTGTTTTAACTCCTTTATGTGATCCATGTTAGACCCCGCTACAAGCATATCATCAACATATAAACATAAAATAATGTAGCTATCTTCACCTAGCATCTTAAAATAAACACAATGGTCTGAATTACACCTGTTGTAACCTTGCTCAGCCATAAAACTATCAAATTTAAGATACCATTGTCGAGGTGCTTGCTTCAAGCCATATAAGCTTTTCTTCAATCTGCACACTAGTTTCTCCTTACCTTTGACCTCAAATCCTTGTGGCTGTTCCATATAAATTTCCTCTTCCAAATCACCATGGAGAAAGGCAGTTTTAACATCAAGCTGTTCTAAATGCAAATCTTCAACAGCCACAATACTTAACACAATACGAATAGAGGTCATTTTAACAACTGGAGAAAATATTTCATCAAAATCAATACCCTGTTTCTGTGCAAATCCCTTTACAACTAATCTGGATTTAAATCTTTTCTTACCTCCATCCTCCTCTTTCATCCTATAAACCCATTTGTTTGCTAAAGCCTTTTTACCTGCAGGCAACTTGCATAATTCCCAAGTCTGATTTTTCAGCAAGGAGTCCATTTCTTCTTCCATTCCATGCTCCCACTGAACCTTGGTATCCACCTGCATAGCTTCATGATAACATTCTGGTTCACCAGCATCAGTTAATAGAATAGAGTACAAAGAGGGAGAAAATCTTTCTGGAGGTCTACTTAACCTTGAAGATCGCCTAACATTCACTGGAGTTTGTGGTATTTCTTGTTGTTGTTGTTGCGGAGCATGAGGAACCACTGGAACATTGGTGTTTGTAATATCATCCAGCACTGTATAATCTTGTTCTTTCTTCTCATGTTGCTGCAATAGATCTTTGTACAACATTTTCTCATTGAATATGACATCATGTTGCTGCAATAGATCTTTGTACAACATTTTCTCATTGAATATGACATCCCTGCTTCTCACAATTTTTTTATTTTCAAAATCCCAAAGCCTATAACCAAATTCATCTATGCCATATCCAACAAATATACATTTCTTTGATTTTGCATCAAGCTTGGTTCTATTTTTAGAATCTATATGTGCAAATGCTTCACAACCGAAGGTTTTCAGAAAAGAATAACTTACCTTCTTACCTTTCCATGCTTCCTTTGGAATACCACAACCCAAAGGATTAGAAGGACCTCTATTAATTAAATAAACAGCAGTATTTACAGCCTCTGCCCACATGTTTAAAGGCAACCCAGCATGCAATCTCATAGTTTGTGCATGCTCCATTATTGTTCTGTTCATACGCTCAGCCACTCCATTTTCCTGTGGAGTCCTTGGAACTATTTTCTACCTACGAATACCATTAGAGGAACAATAATCTTCAAACTCTTTGCTGCAATACTCACCACCATATCAGATCTGAGACATTTCAACTTTTTACCTATCTCATTCTCAACCAAGCTTCTCCATTTTTTAAAAGTTTCAAATACATCAGATTTCTGCCTAATGAAATAAATCCATACCTTCCTAGTTGCATCATCGATGAATGTGACATAATAATGAGAGCCACCAAGAGAAGATACCTGAGCTGGTCCCCATACATCTGTATGCACAAGCTCCAATTTCTCATCCTTCTTTTGTTTCCCATCCTTGAGAAAACTAACTCTCTTTTGTTTGCCATACACACAACTTTCACAGAAATCCATATTAACACATTTTAGACCTAGTAAAGCATTCTTTGAATGAAGTACTTTCATACCTTTTGCACTCATGTGACCAAGTCTGTTATGCCATAGTGCTGATTCAGAATTTGCAGCAACTATCTGATTTTCTTCCTGCTGAACTACAGCAACTGTTCCTGAACATTGATTTTTATCTACAATAGCTAAAGTAGAAGGAACAGTATGACCTGTACAAATATATAAGGTGCCTACTTTCACACCTTTTGCTACCACTAAGGCACCTTTTGTAACCTTCCAATTTTTATCACTGAATGTAACAACACAACCTTCATCATCTAGTTGCCCTGCTGAAATTAAATTTCTTTTTAGCTTTGGAACGTGCCTTACCTCATGTAATAGCCAATGATTCCCATTGTGCAACTTAATATTGATGCTTCCCTTTCCAACAATCTGACAAGGTTCATTATCTCCCAAATAAACCAGCCCAAAATCCCCTTGGACATAATCAAGAAAATAATTTCTATGGGGCATAGCATGAAATGAAGCCCCTGAATCTAACACCCAAGAATCATCAACATTGTCAAGAGAAAGAATCAAAGCATCCTCATCAGATTTATTACTTACCACATTTGCCTCTTTATTTCCTTCCTTTTCGTCTCCTTCTTTATTTTTTCGAGACCAACAATCTTTCTTTAAATGACCTGGCTTACCACAGTACCAGCAATCCCTCTTGTCTCTAGATTGGGACCTTCTGTAACTTGATTTTCCTCGTGACTTCCCACGACTTCCATAATTGTTTCTTCTCTCCTTTGTTCTACCCCTACTTTCTGCATTCAAAACACTGCCTGATGTGGATGTTCCACCTGAGCTTTTCCTACGAATTTCCTCGCTCAAAATAACACCAACAACATCATCAAATTTCAATGTATTTGAACCAGAAACATAATTGCTAACAGCCATTACCAAGCTATTCCAGCTTTCAGGCAAAGAACACAGAATCAAAAGAGCCCTAACTTCTTCATCAAAGTTTACTTTTACAGAAGTTAATTGACTAGTAACTGTATTGAACTCATTTAAATGATCAGTAACTGATCCACCTTCTACCATTTTCATATTAAATAAACGCTTCATAAGAAATACCTTATTCGAAGCGGAAGGCTTTTCATACAACTTTGCTAGGGTTTCCATCAACTCTAGAGTTGTCTTTGCTGTTGTGATATTGAACGCCACCGATTGTGCCAGGCATAAGCAAATACTGCCAAGTGCCTTTCTGTCTAAAATATCCCAGTCCTCATCCATCATTGCTGTGGGTTTCTTGGTTTTCCCTTCCAATGGCCGCCATAAATCCTTCTGATAGAGATAGTCCTCCATCTGCATCTTCCATAACTGATAGTTCTGCCCATTGAACTTATCAACCTTCATCTTACCCTCGTCTGCCATTGCTCCCACTTAACCGTGAGACTCCCACTCAACCGTGAGACTTTCCTGCAAACGATAATCAAAAACAACCCGCTCTAGTACCACTTGTTAGGTTTTCAAAGGCAGATATCTAAAAGCTAAATGCAGATTTTATCAAATAAAACACACATAAAACTAACACAGAGAATTTAACGTGGTTCACCCAATGTGGGCTACATCCACCAAACCGCAGCCATCCAATGATATTATTAACCAGTGCAAAACCCTATTACAATATCGTGAATAATCACCTATTTCTTATGATACTGTAACTCTATCCCAAACCCTTTATAAATTAGGGTTATACAAAATCGGGGTTTTTTTCTCTTTTTATGATTTTTCCCTTTTTCGGTAATTTCGCAAAAAAGCAGGACAAATTTTTTTCTCGGGGGCTACCGCCCCTGAACCCCGACAAGGATACATGAAGAGTGTACAGTATAGAATGATCAGTCGCCACATACCAACAGTGGGATATTACAACATCATTTCATTAGTAACAGTTCAATTATAGTTTAAGCTGTAGGTACCCATAGCCACTAGTTTTGGTTATGTCTTTTACTATTTCGCAATTATGTGAGTTTTCTAGTAGTAGGATAGTTTAGGTAGCTTTGATTCCATGTACACATATATAAAATTGTACCATCATAAGCTTGCAAGCCTTGGGTTGACAATTTAATGTGGTATTAAGCAACGTAAAGTGGATTGTTTAGCCAATTAAACCTCTGAATTGAGTAGGTTCTACCAAGTTTAAAATACACTAACTTAGACTCTACAATCACCACCATTGATTATTTCAAAAATTGGATCGAATCTATTTATCTAACCTATATTATCGACAAGCAAATTTCCAAGTTTATCTTAAACTACTTAATTTTTTGGTATGGTGTCCCTCAAGATATCACTATGGATAATAGAACACCCTTTAATAACTAGGATGTATGAGATCTTTGTGTCAATTCCATATCCAATATTAGTTGTCCACACCATAATATCCTCAAAGGAATGACCAAATTGAAGCATTTGACAAAACCATCTTGAAAATCCTAAATAAAAGTGTTAATGATATTGGCCATGGCTAGACCTTATAATTTAATCCTACCTTATGGGCCTATCAAACTAGTATCAAAACACCTACTAGTGACACACCATACTCCTTGGTCTATGGTACTGAAGCCATATTACCTATTAAGTTTGAGTTTCCATCATTAAGGGTCTCATTGCAATACCTTATTGATGATGAAGAATACCAAGTGTCTAGACTGAATGAGCTAGATTTATTGGATGAAATACATCTTCAAGTAATTAACCATCTACAATCCTATCAAAATCATCTCCATCGAAGCTAAAACAAGAAGAGAAAGTGCCAAAAATTTCAAGTGGGAGATATAGTCCTTAAAGAGAACCAAAAGAATCAATTGGATCAAGACAACAAAGGCAAGTTTGAACCTAATTAGTTAGGATTGTTCATTGTTACTGCAAGCTATGGATTTAGAGATTATCAATTAGTAACACCTGAAGGTGACCCCTTATAGGATCCTATCAACAACAGTCACCTCAAATGGTTCTATTCTTAACCCCTTAGGGGTATCTTATTCAAAAAATCCAAAAAAAATAGAAAATATCAAAAAACAAAAAAGGATAAAATAATAAAGAGAAAAATTGTCCTCTAGTGAAAACCACTTCAGTGGCGCTTTGGGTAAGTACCTTGGTGAAAACCTAGAAAACAAGTGGCATGTGTAAATAAGCACCATTTACTATCTAGCAAAGTTCTTTCCCTTATCACCCATAATAATCTCACTTCATTTGTCCATCTATCACATTTCCACCTACATCCCTAGCATGGCTTGGTATTTAATCAGTATGTATAACTACTCATATCATCTAGCATCATCCTAGGATCACCTCATTTAGTCCATAATAAAGTGATCCTACACCTACCTAGGGGAATCTTCCTGAACCTAGTTGTCGGATTGGATCATTATTCATAGCATAAAATCAAAAATTCCAAAAATATCCAAATAGTTCAAAATTCCAAAAACATCCAAATAGTTAAAAAATCCAAAAAACATTTAAATAAGTTCAAAAATTCAAAAACATCCAAATAGTTCAAAATTCCAAAAACATTCGAATAAGTTCAAAAGTACAAAGGAAAACATCCAAATAGTTCAAAAATTCCAAAAACAACCTCAAATATTCCGAAAAAATTTAAAAAACATTTAAAAATTCAAAAACTTCCAAAAACAAATCATCATAACTTTCTCATCTGCAATAAACTTTCCATTCATCATAAATCTATCAGCATGTTCATATTTGACAAAGTAAGCAAAATAAAATATGGTAATCATCAAAACACAAATGCTCATGAAAAATTGCAAGAATCAATCATTATCGAAACACAACAACTACCTACATGTCAATGGCCTAAAGCATCTAGTTTAACATCCAACATGATTTCCTTAATAGATATATTTGTAGTATAGAAAATTGCATACCTTTACAATTTCACGCTATGTTTGCATCCCCTTAATTAATTGGACTTAATTAAGCTTCTAATTACCTAAATTAAAACAGCTTGGAAATTGAGTGTCCTAGACTTAGGTCCTAGGACCTGTTAGAACTCAAAATTTCATGAAAATCCTAAGGTCTTTTACCTATTTGAATCGAATATTTTCCTATCTTTTCCATAAAAAATCATTTTTCCCATCCAAAATCATTCAAATTCCTTTACCGCCGTTCAAAAAGGCTAAAAAATGACATATCCTATACCACTGCCCTAAACCCTTTAATTTTTTCTCCCTACTGCTTTACCGCGGATAGCCTTCAAACAGTCTGTGGTTATGTGGTAGAGGGTCAGCTTGGTGGTCATCAAACAACCACCACTATACCACACGTAGTAAAATCTATACCTGCGGTAACACAATAAACAGGGAAGCAACCGGCGACAATGAGGGTAGCGGCTAATGATCAAGCACAAAATGTTTACCGCGCCACCGCACGCGGTCTAAACATAGACCGCGGTGGCGTGGTGATAGTGAGTCATCGACGAGGCAGCAGTCAGTGAAGGGCCATCGTGGTATCGTTGGCGATCAAGTCGGTGACTGCGGTGATTACGGTGGAAGTGGAGACGGTGAACGGTTAGCGGGCTGGCAGTGGCAATGTAGCGGTTGGTAAGCGGTTACTGCTATACCACAACCTGTGAAAATGGTAGCCGCAGTAGCGCAGTAAGGTGATAAACGACACCGAAGCAGTCAAGGTCAAGGTACCGTGTTACCGTGGGGAGACATAAGTTTGACCGTGATAAGGCGATAGAAATAAAAAGGACTTCGTAGCGGCATACAAAGTGAAATAAAAGGCGGGAAAATATTAAAGTGAAGATTTAAAAGCTAGAACCATAGTCAGAAATATTTAATTTGTCGAGAGGCAATATAATTAAATATTTTAATCTCTGTGATAAAATTTAAACTGCCATAACTGGGAAATGAAGGGTCGTGACCCTTGGGATTTCATTGTATAGATATTTGTAAAAAATTTGTAAGTAAGGAGGAGGTAGTAGTTAGAGTGGGGTGAGATCTTTTCTCATAAATAAGAATGGGAATGGAAATAATGTACAGATTTTTCTTGAAACAGAGCAATGGAAACTAATGTTTTTAACTGGTGAAAACCTTTTGGTTCAGTTGTCGAGATGCTATAATTTGTATTATTTTTATCTTGGTTCTCTCCAATTTGAAATCTTTTGATCATTTGAGTTAATGTATCAAGCATAAATTTTGATTCATCAAGGTGCATGTTTTCACTTTGTGTGATTTTTATTTGTTGGTGTCTCAAGTCGAAATTAAAACCCTTCAATTAAGTCACAATGTTTGAAAGATTTCTTTTGGATGATTTAAGTAGAACCAAGTTAGAAAATATTCCAGCATAATTTATGCAAGCCATAAATAAATAAAATTATATGCCAATCATAAGATTTTATTTTATAAAGTGCCTAACAACTAGAAATTAAACTAGAGAAGGAAAACACATATCATTTTCTATTTTAACTCCATTGCCCATGTGGATAGAAGGCACTGATCTGCCTCAACCCAGAGATAAAATTTCACATCAAACATCATTTTCAAAAACCTTTCATTTATGCAGTAGGAGTAGGAGTAGTTGTAGTAATTTTATTTGTCCACTTCCCTTTGCCATTGTGGATAGATTGCTCAACCAGGAAATACATGTCAATCTGCATCATTCATTAGGTTCACCCGCCTAGGTCTAGCAGAACCTAAAGAGAAGAAGGTTCAATTGCATCAATTGGCCTTGTACGTTGGCCAAAAGCGTTGTTAGAGATTGGCATCCTCTCGTCGTTCAAACCTGCGTTTTTGAGACCCAACAGGACCCATTCACCTAAGGGTTAATGGATCCCCTTTAAGTCCTAGGTCCCAATTTTTAATATGTTTTTAGTGGTATTTTAATGATTCAAATTCAAGTTTCAATTTTTAGCTTTTGGAATCTAATTTTAAGGAAATTAGATAAACACATATAAATACATAGTTATTTTATCAATTCAAATCTAAGGAGAACTAAGACACACTATCAAGAGTTTATATGATAAAATATTATTATTAAGAGCATTGAAGAGTAGATTCATCAGTCATCTACAACAGTAATCAAGATCATATCATCATGTCAAATTTCATGTGTGTTCATGTTCATTTTTTGGAGCTAACATTGTGATGTAGGTTTCAAGCATTCAAGCAATCATTCATGCATCAAATCAATCAAGCCAATTCATGCAAGATCCAAGCCTTGGAGTGATGTGTTTGACTTTATTCCTCTAAGGGTAACCATTAAGGGTTTGGTGAGTCGTAACAAGCAAGTGTTCATTCATTAATTCCTTCATTATATCATTATTTCATTATCAAGGTTTAATTACCAAAATGGGGTTTGATTAAGGAAAACCACCATTCACCCAAGAACAAACATTTTCTTCTCTCTTTGTATGTGCATATTTACAAGTGAAGAAGGATTGGAAGTTGATCAAAAGAGTAATTTTGCAAATTTTTCAAAGTTATCATCATTGTTGTCAAGCTACGGAAACTCACCTACAGGTTTTATTTCTAACTTTTCAACACTCAAACTTGGAGGAATCACGAGCTTATATCCGAGATTAGAGGATTCAAAAAAGGTTTTTTGGACCCCTGCATTAGGACCCATTCATCCTAGGGAGAACCAATTTTGCTACAGACCTTGAAGCCTACTTTTTGGTACAAGTGTACACCATTTTTCCCTTCTTAGATTTGCGTACAAATTGTCATTTCCATTTCTAATATCATATAATTATGAATTTCAAGTATTACGTCATATAATTTAGTTAGTTAATGCATTTTAAATCATCTCCCAATATTTCAAATCAGTCATTTTTATCATAAGAAAGCAGAGTTCCAAGATATCCAAAATAGGGTTGACTCACCTCAAGGTTGAAAGTCAATTCTATCCCTTAGTGATCTCCTCTCTTTCTAATGAAATTAGGAAAAGTGAGAGTGTGTTTGAACCTTTGGATCACATACCTTTAATTCATTCCATATTGAACAAAAACAAATTCTCAGCCCTTTTTCTATGTTTCATTTTGGTGAACTCGACATATACATCATAAATTTTGACTTGGAAGTCTCTAAAACCATAGATCTAGGATTTACATTAGCTTATTTTGCATCTTATTTAGGGTTTCAAAATTGCATCTTTGCATCATTTAAATTCACAAAAATCCAAAAATGTTTCATAAATCTTGCATACATCTTGCACATTAGTTGTATTAAGGGTGTCTTTCAATCATTTAAATCAGAAAACTCAGTCAAAATTGCATCTCAAAAGTTATCATTTTGTTCACTTTTTGCCATAAAATTGCATTTGAATTTATTCATCAAATTTTAGAAATATGTAACTGAAAGAATCTATTTGCAACTTGAAACACATAATTCAAACATTAACTCATAAACTCAAATTTTAATTTTTCAAATCCCTATACAAAGACCCATTCGCCCTTGGGTGAACCTGTCCTTGTACAAGTCATTTTCCAAATTTTTGAGCATAAATTTATCTTTGTCTGCTTATTCCTTGTTGTTTGCATATCTCAATTTTAGTTTCAAAAATTATTATTTTTTGTAGTTGTTTGCATTCAAGTCAATTGATCAAAAGAAGTGTGTTGTTCAAAAGTAAAATTTGCATTCAAAATACATCATTTCCAAATCCTTTTTGCATCTTATGATCATCATATATGGAATTTTGCATTAAAATTCATTCATACTTGCATTTGGCATATAAAATAAACTTCATAATGGATATTTGTTTTGGTAAATATGGATGTCCTTAAAATCTTTGGTTGTTGTCTCAAGTTGTGTGTTTGGTGATGATCCTAATACAATTGAGCCTATTCATGATCCTTCACCTCCTAATTAATGTTTCGTGAGAATGACATCTTAAGTGAAGATGAAGATTGCATGCAAGAATTTATACAAAATTCCTTGCATAACCTTGAAAACATGCATCATTTTACCCCTCCACACAACAACCAACACCTCCTACCATCCCACCACTTGAGATGTTTGGAATTTTGCATCCTAGAGTTGAACCACAAACCAAGCCTAAACCATCAAGCATGAAGGAAACTATTCACAATGACAACATTGATACTCTTTTATTTTATGCCTACCGATTTATTGATAAACCTATCAACCTAGAAGAGAGTTACAGTCAAGGCTTTCAAATATTAAGTAAACAAGGATGTGACATAATAAATAAGCATGAAATACATCAATTTCTACAACAACAACCATCAGAAGATACCAAGGGATTAGTATATCAAGATCCTCCCCCTCCACACTAACAAATTATCCAATCAAGTAAGAAACCTAGCCTTCCAAACTCAAGAAGTTATAATTTTTACATACTATAATTGAGACTGAACGAAAAATGGACCATATAATGTGTCATACTTAAATAACACCAAATAAATAAGTTATGACATTATGAATAGTAAATTAAAAACATAATCAATCAACTATTTTCTATCATAGCACAATATGTCCAAAAATAATAATTTATATTCATTTCCAAATATCAACTTTACAAGTTACATGGTTTGACTTAGGCCAACATCGCCACTTAGTCAACTCAAGTTTACATCATATAGTACAAAGTAAAATAATCAAAAATGGAATTACATATGATTCCTCTTCAACGCTCATCACACTTGGTGGATGAGAACATGGTTTAGGTGCTTTTCCACCCAACCACGAGGCTATGCTTCCCTAGAATTCTTCCTAACTTGAAGAATACCTAACCCTTCACTGAATATTTAGCAAGAGAATACGATATGCAAGGTAGAATACGATGTGTTCCTAACAACCACATGTATTTCTATCTACATTTAGAACATGCAAGATCAATGTTAGGAAATGGTAGAGAGTTACATCATAAAAATTAGACCATTCAACATAATGGACTACAAACGCTTGGCCAAGCATATGTCGTATACAACTAGAAAAGATAGATTTTGCAAAAGAAAAACCTATACTCTCTATTAACCCATTTTCAACACCCGTCTCGGAAGGTAACCTCCCACATACATAAGATAACATACATCTTATCTAAATTACACAATTTTTAAAACATTCAACCTGGGTTCTAGTAGTTTTCACTAGCCAATCTTTTCGTGATAAGGAATCAAAAAATCTACAACATAGTCACTAGACCAGATTTGATAATAATGCAATCAGAAATTTATTCATAATATATGATCCATTTCATCAATTAAGATAAGAATATCACTGTAAATGCATGAGCATACAATTTTACCAATATTTCCTTTATTCCTTCCTACTTGGAATGAATTCTACAATTTTTAGATAAAGAAAACAAAGCAATTTTAAAGAAGGTATATTGCATGTATATGTAATGCATAAATGGAGGATTCATGCATGTACACATATATGGCCTTCTATTAAAAACTTTGTATGCATATACATTCCTTTGAAAAAGAAAGATCTATTTACATGCAGATTTCCATGTTCAGGAAGACATCAACTTTCATCAAATGCCTAATTAGATTCAAATGAAAATATAAGGAACATAAATAACAAATAGTCACTAGAATTTTGTATGAATTTTCATTCCAACCAGAATGTCATAAGGTCATTTTACATAGAATAAAATTATAATCAACATCATAATTAATCTTTATTTAATCAGAATCTAAACATTTCATTGACTTACTTCTCTAGTGAAAACACATAGTTATTCTTTATTCATTCTGATCTTTACAAATGTATTGATTTGTTTAAAACCAATTCATTAAATAAATAGTCAAAGGAATAATAATTTTGGTTTAAAACCAGTATCATCCCTCTTGGCTTACTAATAAGAGTTTATTTTTGTTTTTTATAAGATATTATTAAAGGTAATCACATATCGTTCAGTTTTATATTCATTCTGTAGAAATCAACATTATCAATAAAAACACAATATGATTACTGTCGTTCAGATTAAATCATCTCTCTATTTATTTATGATTAGAATGACATGATGAAATATCGTTTTGTTCTTATTCTCCTTTTCAAATATTTATTATAGTATGGGTCGATATGCATGCTATCATTGGAATGAAAAGCATGTTATCAATCGGCATTAAGAGCCATTTGTATATTCATTATTTATATGATTGGTGGTACTTTCATTCATAATAGAGGCACCATTTAATCCAAAAAGAAATCAATGTAATTTTATCATTCGACACCAATGATTAACAACTCAATCGATTGACTGTGTATACCTATATATATATATATATTTATATACATACACATCATTTTTACAAATTGAGAATCTTGAAAAGTATCGATGGGATTAATAACATCCCTCGACTTGCTATGGCATTTAGCATAGGTAGAGACACTATTAATCATAACATAAGAAACATTCATCTTAGTACCTTTTTATCATAACATTATCAATTGTTTTGTGTCAACTTCTAATTAGGAACAACAATAATCATTCAATAGCAGGCAAAATCTCAGAATGATGGTAGTTGTTCGACAGTTTGCTATGACATAATGATAGAATCGTTCAATAAAAAGTAAAAATATTGGAACAATGGTATCCTTCAACAGTTGGGTATGACAGAATGATAGAATCGTTCTACAATGTATTAAACAAAATGATGGAAAAATCGTTCAAAACATGCATTTACTCAGAACAATACAAATCATTATTCAACATACATTTAAAATAAAATGATTAAAATTATTCACAACATACATTTATACATAATGAAATAGATTTGTTCGACTGGTTATTATCTCAAAGGAAAATCATCACCAAATACGGTGATCTCACATGCTTTCAATACTTTGTTTTCAAGAAAATAGGGGACCAACTCTTTGTTGGTTCTTTAACCCAACACGCAACACCGTCGATGCCATTTAAGAGATGTCACCCCATATGGGGGTTTGCCAAACATAAAAGGATTCTTATGATGGGTAAGAATCATTAACAGAGAAAATAATTTAACAGTAATGGCCTCCCACAAAGGGGCAACATGCAGACTAATACCTGACTACTAGTAGGGATAAGTTCGACTAGATCGAACACTTGCATGGTAGCAATGAAACATAGTAGATAAACGGTGGTTTTTCTCACCTTACACAGCAAACAAAGGAAACATTTAGTCTAATCCACTCAAAAAAAAGGTTCATATACAAGGGTTTCTAGTGATTTAAGAGAAACAAATGTATAGACATATAAGAAAATAAGTTTAATACATTCATTACTCTATCAAATAGGATCGAAGTAAGAGCAAGAAAAATCCATCCTTTTTGCAAAGAAGGAAACAATAATTAAACCAAAAAGCTCGAAATTACCTCCTTCTTGCTACAAGTATATGGTGATTTTTTCTCTATTCGAATATGGAAACAACTCCTCTTCCCTAGTTTGCTCCTTTTTGCATGGTTTGCCCCCAAAATCCTCTCTTCTTTTTTATAAAATTCCCCTTTTTCATTCCAGATCGTCCCCTCTGACCAAGGATTCTTGCATTTTCTAAAATTGGAGGTGGTATTTACTCTCCCACGTCCTCCTCATGCTTAGCTTCCCACTCCTCCATGCTTTTGAGCATAAAATCTCTTGCCAATATGGGCATTGATTAGATTTCATTTGTTAAAGGTGTTATTATTATTTTTCCATATGATTATTTAAATTATTTCCCATATGATATCTGTTATCATTTTCTCAATTTCAAATAAAGAATTATTTTCAACGTTTCAAATAAAAGAAAAAAATTTACCACTATAATATATATTTCCAACACCATCATTTTTAAAATAAAATTAGCATTGACTGGACAAGGTAGAGAAAATGCTCCAATGATTTTTTTCCATAAGGTTACCTATTTAATCATTTATACATTTCACACAAGCAAGATGATATCTACCAAATTACAAGTTAAATGTAGATGTTATGATTTTCAATGGTGTGTGCATGTTCCAGATTCCAACATGCTTACCAATCATCATCCAGCTAAATACTCCTACCTCAAACATGTTCTCAATCTTCAACCTATTCCTACATTCACACACTTACACTTGCAGAGTTTCATTAGTAACCATTAACCAATGCTTGAAACGAAAAGATTTTATTCCATATCATAACATTCACCCTTTGTATTCAATCATATGAATATAGATATATTTCAATGACATTGAAATATTAAATTTATCACAAGTCAAAACTAATAAATTTCATTTTCCATAAATATTTAAGTAAATTAACATTATTTAATGAAATAAAAATTTGAGACATGACATCCTTCCCCACTAGGAAGAGACATCATCTCAATGTCTTATCAGACAACACAAAATTTTATATGTCTATTTCAACACTCAATCATATTTTTATTCAAGCCAAATTTCATAGCATGCCAATTCAAAATGCTAGAGCAACAGTATCTCAATGTGTTACCTTAATTTTGATCCTCACTCTCAAAATTAGCATCCCCTTTCAAAATTTTGGTTAAGTCTTAATCCAGACGGTGTTTTATGTAGTGTTGCTAACCTGGGCGGTGATTTCACTAGTTCATCTAACTTCCCCTTTTATCGCCCTTCGTTAAGTTTTTTATTTTCTCATAGTTCATGTTTTACAGCATTGGGGTAACTTCATGAACACTCTAAGTCTTATGTTTGGAAGCCTGGCAGTCCATACTTGAGGTTCATGAACTAGACAAAGAGACTACCAGCAACAAAGCTTTCAATTCGAGCGGTAGTTTAAGTGGTTTCTAAAACTATCGGCGGTGTTTTGCTTAGTTTTGTTAACTTCCCATTTTACCACCCATAAGCATTTTTCAAAAGAAATTAAGAGAACAACAGTGTAGTTTGTTATGCTAAGGTGTATTCTAGTTTTAAAAAGCAAACCCATTGATGCAGAAATGAATATAATTGGATGCCATAAAAAATACAACAAATGAAATCAAAATTAAAGATAAAATTGCTCAGAAAAGAATGCCAACATTAGAGATACAAAACACTATAATTTTATTTTATATATATATATATATATATATATATATATATATATATATATATATTGTTGGCATTACAAATTTTCTATTCGATTAAAAAAATTGAGGAACATCAAGATAACATTTTCTTCAGGCACACAGAACAAACATGAGCACGCGGATTCCTTTGACCACCACCTAGAGACATTCTATTTGGGCTGGTGGTAGCGGGTTTTCATGGGATTGCAAGAACTGGGAAAACAACCCCAAGTCATTCCTCACTAGCCCCGCATGGAGAAAGGTTATGGATTCTTCAGTGGTTTCATTCTAGGTTACAGTCATAATACAAATGGCGTCACCAACCAGTCTACTTTGTGGGTAGTTTTTGAGCCTAGCTATGGATACATTAACTTTGTGATGAAATTTAGGTCGAACTAGGTGCTCTGCTACTCTCATTCACCAATCATGACATCTAGAGGCGTGAATGATATTATACACAAAACTCTCCAAGAGCGTAGCATTGTGTACATGCAATTGATTTAGGAATGTTTCTCCTAGTATATTGTGCAACACCTCCTCTTTTATCTCACTCTAGATGATGAAGACTTCTCTCAATTGGTCAGATAATCATCTAAAGAGAGGACTACACTCGATCTCCTCAATGACGATGAAGTCATTCATGGACACTTCGTTGCTCTGAGCACTCGCCATGTTGGACACTTCAGCATGGCAAAGTGTGGTAGTTCCTAATAAATTTATAGAAGGTTTGTGATAAATTTGAGCTAAATATTGATCAAGATGATAGGATGATAATGTGGTCAAAATTAACTGTTGATGTGACCAAAATTTAATTTATATTCCCAATTGATTTTCTAGCTAGACAATTTACATGTGTGACTCCATTGTACCTTTGTAATAGTTATTTAATGCTTGGTTTGTGAAGCATGCTAACCGCACAAGAATTGAAGGCCACGAGGCAATTTTTAAAGTGAGAAATGTTTGGTTACCACCTAAAGTCACATCACTGGTGATATAATCATTTTGTCCATTCACTATTTCTTGACTATCAGTTTTCAAGATGGATAGTTAAATGGAAAGAAAGTGTTACTATGTTTGGAAGCTAATTGGTAATCATCAATAAAGGAGACAAAACCCCTATATCTGAGAGGAAAATGATCTAGTTTGAGTCTGATTCCTGGAGAGTGCATTGTGTTGTAATCGAGGGAGGAAGATTTATTTTGTTTGAATTCAATTCATGTTGTAATAACTCATAATCTGTGAGTTGTGGATCATGAATGTGATGTTAATCGTACTAATCTTTGCATCATGTGCATACGTAGGGTATATTTTCTATGATAAATCTACTCTACAACATTAATTCATTTATTACAAGTATGGATCTCTCCATTCTCATTTAATTGGTCATTCATCATCCTAGTATGTGTGCTATTTGATTAATGACTTTCTTGAAGCTTGTTTCACATTAGTTTCATTTTTATGTGTTGATGTTAGCTACCTTTATTGCTCTTTGGTTAAAAGCACATTTTTTACTAATTAAATTATATGAGGGAGGTGTACCTCTAAAATTCAAAGGAAAGTCACAAATGCAATTGTGACATTTTTGAAGATGTTAGCAGTTTGGCCCCAGTGCATTACGGGCTAGAGAGTTGATAATTTTAGTTATATTTCTTGAAGTCCAATCCATTCGCTAACACAATGAATATTAAGAGTCTATATAGAAATCAAATGAGGAAAGAGGCATGTTATTTCCTCTGCATCCTCCCATGTAGCATTGTCCTTAGAATTTTGGTCCCATTGAACCCTATATTGGGCATTGTCTCTATTTTTCAACTTGATGTTGTGTCTTTCCAAAATTTTAATGGGCTCCACTAGCACCACTCCTAGATCCTACACCTGTAAAGAATACCAATCAAGTATATGAGATGCATCTGGATGATATGGATTAAGAAAATAAATATGAAATAAATTATGCAGTTGAGCTAGAGCAGGTGGTAGAGCAAGCCAGTATGCAACTGGGTGAATCAATTCCAGCACATTGAAGGGACCCACATATCTAGGAGCCAGCTTAGAATATTTTCCAAAATTAATTGAGCTCTTGTGTGGCTTGACTCTCAAAAAGACCTTATCTCCCTCTACAAACTACCTAAAAGTTATATTCTTGTCGACATAGCTTTTTTGTCTATCTATCACTTCCTTTAGTCTACCCTTGATGAGTCTTATCTAATCTTCCATCTCTTTAAGCATTTTAGGACCCACTATAATCTTGTCTTCCAATTTTTCCTAATTGATGGGTGTACGAAACTTTCGCCCATAAAGAGCCTCGAAAGGTGCCATATCTAAGGATGCATGGAAAGAGTTATTGTATGAAAATTCTACTAAGGGTGGATACTCTTCCCATTTATATTGTTGGTCCATGCAATACATTCAAAGAAGATCCTCTACTACCTAGTTGACTCTTTATGTTTGACCGTCGGTCTAAGGATGATATGCTAAACTAAAATTCGACTTAGTTCCCAAAGTTGTCCAAAATCTAGATGTCATCTGAGTATCTTTATCGGATATGATAGTCTCAAGCACTCCATGCAAATGGAAGATCTCTTAGAAAAATTTCTTGGCCAAGGTCAATGATCCATCCTTGAGGTTCCTTAGAATGAAATATGCCACCTTAGTCAACTTATCAACTACTACCAAGATGACATCATGATTGTTTTTACTCAATAGTAACCCCTGAATAAAGTCCATGCTAATCACCTTCCACTTATACTCAGGTATATCATGAGGATAGAGAAGCCCTGCTAGATGCACATGTTCAACCTTGAATCGCTAAAATTCCAAGCATCTGGCTACATACTCAACTACATCCTTCTTGATTTTAGGTCATAAATACAAATATTTCAATTTTGTGATCATCTTGACAACTTTGGGGTGTCCTGAATAAGGTGCATTATTAATTTCCTCCAAGACCAACATTCTGAGATCTCTAGAATCTGGAATATACATCCTCCTTTGATATCTTAGGATTCCATCTGATTCAATCTCATACCCATCAAATTGATGGTCTAAGGGATTCTCTTTTAGAGCTTTATTTACTCTTTCATAGTGCTTATCCCCTTGCAAGTGTTGCATCACCTATTGCCTTAGATTAGACCTTGTCGAGGTCATAGCTGCCAAATTTATTCTTCTACTAAGAGCATATGTTACTCTATTCTCTTTCCCTTTAATGTACTCAATTTCAAAGTCATACTCACTAAGGAATTCCAACCACCTTCTTTGATATACATTGAGATTTGGTTGGGTGAAGATATATCTCAATCTCAGATGATTCGTTTTAAGCTCAAATGGCTTCCCCAATAGGTAATGCCTCCACATCTACAAGGCATGCACTATTGCACCCAATTCCAAATCATGTGGTGTGTAATTCATTTCATTTTGTTTCAGTTTCATTGATTTGTACACCACCACTTGTCCATATTGCATTAATACAACTCCTACACCATCTCCTAAAGCATCCAAAATCACTATGAATTGACCTTTGGGATCATGTATAGTCAGCACTAGGGGTGTCATGAGCTTCTCCTTCAAGAGTTGAAAAGCTTGCTCACACTTTTATGTCCATTCAAATTTTTCCCTTTCCTTTGAAGTGAGTTGATTGGGGTTTTGATTTGAGAGAATCCTTGTACATATTCTTGTAGTATCCCGCAAGTCCCATGAAGCTCTAGACTTTTGTCATACTCTAAGGTGCTAGCCATTCCACTATTGCCTTTATATTTTTGGGATTCATAAAGACTCCCTCTATTGATATGATGTGACCTAGGTAATGCACCTTGTCATGATAAAATGAGCACTTAGATAGCTTTCCAAAAATCTTCTTCTCTCTCAGACACTGTAAGACTATCCTCAAATGCCTATCATGCTCCTTAATGGACTTGGAATAAATCAAGATGTCATCAATGAAGATCAAGACAAAATCATCTAGACAATCTCTAAATACATTGTTCATGATATTCATAAAAGTTGCTAGTGAATTGGTCAAACCAAAAGGTACCACCGTGAACTCCTAGTGTCCATACTAAGTTCGAAAAGTAGTCTTAGGAATGTCCACTTCTTTTATTCTCAACTAGTAATAATCAGATCTGAGATCTATTTTAGAGAACATTGTTCCTCCCTTCATCTAATCAAATAGCTCATCAACCCTTGAGAGAGGATATATATTCTTGATGGTTGCCTTGTTAAACATGGTATTCAATACATAGATGCAAGGTTCCATCCTTCTTTTAAAAAAAGACAATCAGCACACCCCAAGGAGACACACTAGGTCAAATAAGCCCCTTGCTCAATAGTTCTTGCAATTGGGCCTTGAATTCAAATAACTTAGTGGTATTCATCTGATATGGGACCTTAGACTGAGGTTCAAATCCTAGTACTAAATCAATAGAGAAATTTAATTCTCACTTAGTAGGTAGTTTTGTGAGTTCTTCAGGAAATAGATCTTGGAACTCCTTGAGAATGTGGTAATCATCCAAACAAGGATTCATATTTTCAGGCTCACTAACATGTACTTCATAGATGGTACACCCATTCCTTTGAGCCCTCTTGAATTGCATGGTTGAGATCTACCTAAGCTTCAGTGGTATCTGTAACCCATGTATCTCAACTGGATTTCCATAATCATCCAAACAACTAACAATTTCATCCTCACAGTTCACAATGGATTTATATTTAGTTATTCAATTGATCCCTAAGATCACATCATATGAACTTAGGGGTGCCACAAATAGATCAACTCAAGTCTGGAAATTGGAAAGTTTTAACTCACTGCAATAGAGACATGAATCCACCCTCTGCTCTACTCGATTTCC
The DNA here is from genome assembly GCA_007115665.2 of Sequoiadendron giganteum. Classification (NCBI taxonomy): domain Eukaryota; kingdom Viridiplantae; phylum Streptophyta; class Pinopsida; order Cupressales; family Cupressaceae; genus Sequoiadendron; species Sequoiadendron giganteum. The sequence continues at coordinate 582,140,491 of CM021101.1, forward strand.
ATATTGGACCATCCAGTAATTTTCCATGTGTCTAGGTCTAACGAGTAATTTAGAGATAATTCTTGGGTCTACAAAACATTTAGTGGCTATAGTTTCAATTAAAATAGAAACAAATTCACCATAGAGCTTACCCGACAATTGGATTGGTAAAGCTTGAAACACAACTTGTTTATTGTCTATTGTCACATGGATTTGATGTTGGTTTCCTTCCTTTCATGCTTTTGAACATTGTGGGAAACTTGAGGCATAATGATCACCTTTGTAGGTGTAGCACCCATCATGAGGCCCTTTCCAACCTCTTGACCTATCTTCCTTGGAGCCCTTTTGTTTATTATCAAATTTGCCTTTGTTGTTGTTGGCCTTCTTATTTTTTCCACCACTGTTGTCCTCTCCTTTCTCTTGAGAGTCACTTCCCCTTTTGAGAGTCTTGATCTGGTGGGGTTTGTCTCCTTTCTGAAATTTCTTATTTTTGAACCAAGACTTAGAATTTGAAATCTTTTAGAAATTGGAAGGTTGTTGCAACTTTTGTTCCTATTTGGTGGCCTTCTCAAATACCTCCTCCATGGTAAGGGGATTATGTGTATCCACCTCTGCTCTAATCTAGGGCCTTAACCCTAGTATGAACTTTTGGATTTAGAAGCGCTCATCAATCTGGTACTAAGACACATACTTAGGTAGATGGGTAAACTTTTCCCAATACTAATTCACTGACATACTCCCTTGAGCTATGTTTCGGAACTCTATCTTCTTATCAAAAAGTGTTGAGAGAGCCACCTTTTTTGGAAATGTTGAAGAAATTGTTCCCATGTGGTCTCTAGTTTGCAATTTTTGTTCTGCCATTTCATTGTCCCACCATGTGGTTGCCTCACTAGAGAGATGATAAGCCACCCATACAGCCTTAGTTTCATTTGATAAGTTTCAGATCCCAAAGTACTTCTCCATTTCAATGATTCATGCTTCCACTCCATCTTCGATGGTTTTTTTGTCAAAATTTGATGGAGCTAACCTTTTCAAATCCTTGTCGAGCTCTCCTTTGATTATTTCTCTATTATTTCCACCTTGATCTCTATTTCCCCATGGTTTCTCCTAATTCCTCAATTTCTAACCATCTCGCATACCTCAGAATTCCCCTTCCAAATGGTCCATCCTATTTTCTTGTCAGTTTAGGAGGTCAAGGATTTGATCCAGCCTCTCATTTTGACCTTCATTTTAACCCCCACTTGAACCTCCATTCTTGGTGTTCACTGCGATGGTTCACGAATGACCTACATCACAACTCGCATTGAGAAAAACTAATACAAGTTTCCTATATTTAATCATTTCAACACATAATACTAAGTATTATTACATGCAATCTTAAAAAGATATTCATGTTCATTCATAACAAGGATAAGTCATTCAAGCTCACAACTTCGAATATAAAGAAATAATTCCTTTATTAATTATAATAACATATTACATGGATCCATATTTACAAAATTTTATACTTACTAGGTGGTATATTCTTTATCAGTTAGAGGACACTCCTCTGGGTCCTCATCGGAGTCTATTATAACCTTCTTGGAAGAGGAAGGATGTGCATGTAGGCACTCCTTTTCCTCTCTAGTTAGAATGGGTGCATTAGGTCCGCACCCCAAAGGCCAATCTCAAATTGTAGAAGGCTTCTTATTTTTAATGGTGTACTTAAAATCTTCGATCTTCTTACCCCTCTCTAACTTAAGTCGAGTGAGGGGTGCGTTAAGGTCTCATCATCGATAATCTCAGGTTGGACTTCAAGTGTTGGGTTCTCTTCGACAACAACTTTCATTTTTAGTAGTCCTAACTGTCTTTCCCTTCTTTTTCCCAGACTTTGACCTTCCCATACCTACATTCAATTTGGGTTCATTAAACTCAAAATTGAATTTAAGGGTCGACAAACCCTAATTTTTACCACTATGGACTCATAGGCCTAGAGTTGAACCCTAAGCTATGATACCAAATGTAATGTGTCATACTTAAATAACACCAAATAAATAAATTATGGCATTATGAATAATAAATTAAAAACATAATCAATCAACTATTTTCTATTATAGCACAAAATGTCCAACTATAATAATTTATAATCATTTCCAAATGTCAAAATTTACAAGATACACGGTTTGACTTAGGCCAACATCACCACTTAGTCAACTGAAGTTTACATCATATAGTATAAAGTACAATAATAAGAAATGGAATTCCATGTGATTCCTCTTCAATGCTTTCCGCATATGGTGGACGAGAACATGGTTCAGGCACTTTTCCACCCAACCATGAAGCTACGCTTCCCTAGCATTCTTCCTAACTCGAAGAATACCCCACTTTGCATAGAATATTTAGCAAGAGAATACAATATGCAAGGTGGAATATGGTCCGTACCTAGCAACAACATGCATTTATATCTACATTTAAAACATGCAAGATCAATATTAGGAAATGGTAGAGAGTTACATCATAAAAATTAGACCATTCAACATAATGGACTACAGACGCTTCGCCAAGCATATGTTATATACAGCTAGAAAAGATAGATTTTGGAAAAGAAAAACCTATACGCTCTATTAACCCATTTTTGGCACCTGCCCCGAAAGGTAACCTCCCACATACATAAGATAACATACATGTCTTATCTAAATTACACAATTTTCAAAACATTCAACCTGGGTTCTACTAGTTTTTGCTAGCCAATCTTTTCATGATAAAGAATCAAACAATCTACAACATAGTCTACGTATGTCTCTTCTTGGCTATTTCAGTTCAACAAATATGTGTAAGGAACTAGACCAAATTGGTAATAATGCAATTATAAATTTATTCATAATACATGATACATTTCATTAATTAAGATAAGAATATCACAATAAATGCATGAGCATATAGTTTTACCAATATTGAACCTTTATTCCTTCCTACTTGGAATGAATTCTACATTTTTTAGATAAAGAAAATAAAGCAATTTTAAAGAGGATATATCGTATGTATGTGTAATGCATAAATGGAAGATTCATGCATGTACACATATATGGCCTTTTGTTAAAAAATGTGTATGTGTATACATTCTTTTGAAAAAGAAAGACCCATTTACATGCAAATTTCCATGTTCAGGAAGACATCAACTTTCATCAGATGCCCAATTAGATTCAAATTAAAATATAAGTAACATAAATAACAAACAGTCACTATACTTTTGTATGAATCTGAATTCCAACCAGAATGTCACAAGGTTGTTTTACATAGAAACAAATTGTAATTGGCATCATAATTAATCTGTGTTTAATCATAATCTAAACATTTCATTCTGACTTACTTCTCTAGTGAAAGCACATAGTTATTCTTTATTCATTCTGATGTTTATTGTTAGTGTAATTAATTAATTATTACACTAGCATAAGTTAACTTAGGTCTTTATCATATTAGTCCTAGGTTGCATTTAATCATTTAATAAAGTTGTTGAGATAAGATTCCCTTCTAGAAGATGAGTTGTCTTTTCTAGAACTTATCTCCATCTTGTTATCATTCCCTAGGTAGTTGTTTAGGGTTTCTTGTTGTCACATGAAGTATGATTTTAACACTTGGCAACATCCTTTGCATTTTAGGTTTAGCACTTGCCTATATAATCGGTCATATGTACTCTTTATAAATTATCTGATAGATCATAATAGAATCTATATTTTCATGCCATTATCATACTTTCTTTGTGGTTGAATATTTCTTCCTGGCAAAAGTCCACCTGGGCATCCATTATTCCAACATTTATGAATGTTCTGATTCGTTTAAAATGAAGTCATTAAATAAACAATCAAAGGAATAATAAGTTTGGTTTAAAACCAGTATCATCCCTCTTAGCTTACTGATAAGAGTTTCATTTTGTTTTTTATCAAAGATTATTAAAGGTAATCACATATCATTTAGTTTTCTATTCATTCTTTAAAACCAACATTATCAATAAAAACACAATGTGATTATTGTCGTTCAGATTAAATCATCTCTCCATTTATTTATGATTAGAATGACATGATGAAATACTATTCTATTCTTATTATCCTTTTCAAACATTTATTACAGTATGGGTTGATATGCATGTTATCATTGGAACAAAAATAATTCTATTGATCGACATTAAGTGCCATTTGTATATTCATTATCTATATGATTGGTGGTATCATCATTCTTAATAGAGGCACCATTTAATCCAAAAAGAAATCAGTGTAATTTTACCATTCGACACCAATGATTAACAACTCAATCGATTGACTATGTCTACCTATATATATATATACACACATCGTTTTTGTAAATTGAGAATCTTGAAAAGTATCGATGGGATTAATAACATCCCTCGACCTACTATTGCCTTTAGTATAGGTAGTGACATTGTTAATCATAACACGAGAAACATTCATCTTAATACCTTTTAATTAGAATGTTATCAATCATTGTGTCAGCTTCTAATTAGAAATGATAATAATCATTCAACAACAAGAAAAATCTTAGAACGATGGCAATCGTTCAATAGTTTTCTATGGAAGAACGATAGAATCATTCAACAAGTAAAAATATTGGAATGATGATATCATTCAGTAGTTGGGTATGACAGAACAATAGAATCGTTCTACAATGTATTGAATAGAATGATGGAAAAATCGTTCAATACATGCATTAACTCAGAACAATGGAAATCATTCTTTAACATACATTTAAATTGAAACGATTAAAATTATTCAAAACATACATTTAGACAAAATGAAAGAAATTTTTTGACTGGTTATTATCTTAAAGGAAAATCATTACCAAATATGGTGATCTCACATGCTTTTGATACTCTATTTGTAAGAAAATAGGAACCAACTCTTTGTTGGTTCTTTAACCCAACATGCAACACGGTCGATGCCATTTAAGAGATGTCACCCCACATGGGGGTTTTCCAAACATAAATTAATTCTTATAATGGGTAAGAATAATTAACAGAGAAAAATTTAACAGTAATGGCCTCCCACAAAGGGGTAGCATGCAGACTAAGACCCGACTACTGGCAAGGATAAGTTCAACCAGATCCAACACTTGCATGGTAGCAATGAAACATACTAGATAAATTATGGTTTTTCCCACCTTACACAATGAACAAAGGAAAATTTTGGTTTATCGACTCAAAAAATAGGTTCATATGCAAAGGGTTGCCAATGATTTAAGAGAAACAAATGCATAGACATGTAAGAAAATAAGTTCAAGACGTTCGTTACTCTATTGAATAGGGTCAAAGTAAGAGCAAGAAAAATCCACCCTTTTTGTAGATAAGGAAACAGCAATTAAACCGAAAATCTCAAAATTACCTCCTTCTTGATACAAGTATACAATGATTTTGCTCTATTCGAATATGGAAACAACTCCTCTTCCCTAGTTCGCTCCTTTCTTTGTGGTCTGCCCTCAAAATCCTCTTTTCTTTTTGCTAAAATTCCCCTTTTCATTCTAGATTTCCCCCTCAAACCAAGGATTCTTGCATTTTCTAAAATTGGAGGTGGTCTTTACTCTCCCACATCCTCCTCATGCTTAGCCACCCACTCCTCCATGCTTTTGAGCAAAAAATCTCTTGCCAGTATGAGCATCAGTTAGATTTCATTTGTTAAATTATTGTTTTTCCATATGATTATTTAAATTGTTTCCCATGTGATATTCGTTATCATTTTATAAATTTTAAATAAAGAATTATTTTCAACATTTCAAATAAAAGAAAATAATTTACCACTATAATATATATTTCCAACACCATCATTTTTAAAATTGAATTAGCATCAAATGGACAAGGTAGAGAAAATGCTCCAATGAATTTGTTTCCATAAGCTTACCTATTTAATCATTTATATATTTCACACAAGCAAGATGATATCTACCAAATTGCAAGTTAAATTCAGATGCTATGATTTTCAGTGGTGTGTGCACATTCCAATTTCCAACATTCTTACCAATTGTCATCTGGCTAAATACTCCTACCTCAACCATGTTCTCGATCTTCAACCTATTCTTGCAATCACAAACTTGCACTTGTAGAGTTTCATCAGTAACCATTAACCAATGCTTGAAACAAAAATATTCCATTTTGTATCATAACATTCATCCTTCGTATTCAATCATATGAATATAGATATATTTTAAATGACATTGAAATCTTAAATCTATCACAAGCCAAAACTAATAAATTTCATTTTCCATAAATATTTAAATAACTTAACATTATTGAATGTAAGCAAAATTTGAGATGTGATAGACCAACTTCTCCATCTAGGATTGATTTACTTGCCACATATTCAAGAGAACAAAAAAAGGAAGAAGTGCAAACATGAATTACTGTGCATTTCATAGGACTCTTGGGAATCTTACTAATGTGTGTCATACTTTAAAGAAGCTAATAGATGAACACGATATTATCGATATAATTGGATAGCATGCACACACCTTGCTCATTTCCATGTGATAGTTGTAGAATCATATCATACTCACTATTACATCTATTACAGTTTATGAAAATCATTTCCATATTGCAAGGAGAACCTTCTCATCACTTATCTCGGCTCATCCTTGTCCTACATTTTTGGGGGGAAAGGAGGTTTGATAGCCTTGTTCTAGTATGGCACTTTTTGTTGCCCCATGGATAATTATTTGCCTTATGTATGCAATGAGCAAGATTGGGATGCAGACATCTTGCTATAGGTTGGCTCGCATATGACATACTAGTATTTTATGTCTTCTTTTTCTTTGTGATTGCATGTGTATAATGTGATCCTTTGTTTTGTACAGCTTTGTTTGCCTTTATGTTTGTGAGTTTTCTTTAGATGACCTTTGTTACTAAATTGATGCAAGGATACAAAGGAAGAAAACCCATTGTGACATTCTTCTATTTGTATCTTCATTCTTCTATATGTCATAATCATTATCTTTTCTCTTGTCTTATGTTTTCCTTTTGGGGATGATGCAAAGTATTGAGACACTTAGGTCTCTTCCATGTTGACCCAAAATATTTTCCTTTGTTTTTACTCTTTATGTGTCATTCCTCCTTTGTGTTCATTTTTCTACAAGGTATTTGAGGAATGATGACAGCTCCGAGCTTTATTATATCATTGTAGAAAAGACATACGCTGACCACAAATCTATAGATCCCATATATGTTATCTTTGTATTGCATGTGGGGGCAACCCATCTTCATGACACGACTTTATTTGGAAACATACCATTGGCATATGGCTTTCCAAATAAGCTCTCATGTTCCTTTTAACAATTGGCATATATCATTTTCTACTTTAAAGTAATTGCTCACATTAGGGTGTTTAGCAATTTCCTTAAAGTGGGGGCATGCATTGGCATTATTTCATTGGCATTCTCATTTTGTCATGAACATATTGACATTTGTGCTTCACTTTTGTTCACAGAGGTTGGACTTAGTGTAGCATTGGCATAGCATTGATCATTTGGCACTGACTTATGGGGACACAATTTTTTTGTGATGACTTTACCCATGTGCCACCACTCTTTTATGAGTACACGCTTTGTAGACCTAGTGTGTGTTTCTCATCCTTTTCCCTCACCTAGTGAACAATGGATTTTTCACTAGCCCATGAGTATATATTTTTGGTTTGCATAGTGGATAGTGGGTTTTCACTTGTGAACATTTTTTGGATAAATAGTTGAGGCTTGATACATCCATGTTAGACAAACAGTCGAGGCTTTACCCATCCATTTTCCCTTCCCTTTTCTCTTTGCATTAATTTTGACATTGTATGATTGTGTATCTCGTGTTGCTATTGCATGCATGTGTCTCTTTGTGCCTATGTTAGTTTTTTCATGAGATCTTAGATCTTGGGGTCTTGATCATCCTCCTTGATCCTTATCATCTTATCTTTTTAATAGTTGTACAATTGGACCTCTCTTGACTTATTTGTCTACTTTAGTGTGAGTTTGAGGGTAGGCTCGTACTCTCACTAAATTGGGTGCTAAATGTGGTGTATAAAATTTTAAACCTTTACAATTTCACACTATGTTTGCATCCCCTTAATTAATTGGACTTAATTAGGATACTAATTACCTAAATTATGCATCCCAAAGCCTTATTATTCCCATTTTATGAAATGGAAACCTATATTAAACAATGGCTAACACTAATTAAAACACCTTGGAAATTGAGTGTCCTTCGCCCAAGGGTGACCGAGTCCCCTTTAAGTCCTAGGTTCCAATTTTTAATATGTTTTTAGCAGCATTTTAATTATTCAAATTCAAGTTTCATTTGGAATCTATTTTTTTGGAAATTGGATAAACACCTATAAAATACATGGTTATTTTATCAATTCAAATATAAGGAGAACTAAAACACACTATCAAGAGTTGATATGAGAAAATATTATTGTGAAGAGTATTGAAGAGTAGATTTATTAGTCATCTACAGTAGTAATCAAGATCATATTGTTGTGTCAAATTTCATGTGTGTTCATGTTCATGTTTTGGAGCTACCATTTTGATGTAGGTTTCAAGAATTCAAGCATCAAATCAATCAATCAATCAAGACAATTCATGCAAGATCCAAGCCTTAGAATGATATGTTTGACTTCATTCCTCTAAGGGTGGCCATTAAGGGTTTTGTGAGTTGTAACAAGCAAGTTTTCATTCATCAACTCCTTCATTCTATCATTATTTCATTATCAAGGTTTAATTACCAACAAGGGGTTTGAATAAGGAAAGCCCCTATTCACCCAAAAAAAAACATTTTTCTTCTCTCTTTGTATGTGTATATTTACAGGTGAAGAAGGATTGAAAGTTTATCAAAATAGAAATTTTACAAAGTTGTCAAAGTTCACATCATTGTTGTCAAGCTACGAAAAACTCACCTATAGGTTTTATTTGACTTTTTGACAATCAAACCTAGAGGAATCAAAAGCTTAGATTTAGGATCATAGGACTGCAAAAAGTATTTTTGGACCCTTGGACTAGGACCCATTTTCCCTAGTGCGAACTAGTCCTACTACAAACCCTAAAACTTGCTTTTTCACGTAGGTGCACACCATTCTTCCCTTCTCATATTTGCCTAAAAATTGTCATTTCTATTTCTATTATCATAGAATTTTGCATTTTAAGTATTAGGTCATATAGTTTAGTTAGTTATTTTAAATCATCTCCCAATATTGTAAATTAGTCATTTTTGTCATAAGAAAGCATAGTCCCAAGAGATCCAAAATAGGGTTGATTCACCTCAAGGTTGAAAGTCAATCCTATCCCTTAGTGATCTCTCTTTCTAATCAAATTAGGAAAAGTGTGAATGTGTTTGAACCTTCCGATCACATACCTTTGAATCATTCCATATTGAACATTATGTCACCAAAAAGTGTAGCCTTGACACTTTTCACTCATTTAGGCCTTTTCCCTTGGATTTTGGCCTAATTTTGCCTAGATCTAATGTTGTAATGTGGCCAACACATTCACATTAGGCCTTGAATGCTTTCAAATCAATAATAACCTAATGGTGTTTTATAAAGGTGTTGTGAAGTGTTGTAACACATCTTCCCACTTTTCTAAGACCCTTTCAACATAATTCATCTAAACAACCCCTTTTCACCTCTTACCAAGCCTTATGTCAAAGTGTTTTAAGGTGTTGTAACACATTTTCAAACTTTACTAAGCTTTTAATCAACAAATACACCCTTTCTTATGTTACATTGGCCCCTTAATGTACTTTTAGGCCCGACTTAAGTGTGTTTCGGGGGATAATCCCATTAATTAACATTAAACACCACTTAATTCACAACCACCACTTGAATTTTTTCAAGTGGACTAGGTCGCCACCTTGGGAAACCTAGTCCCTTTTGACATAAAAATCAAAATTAAAATAAATTTCTAGCGAGATTTTGCCTCCAAAACCCTAAGGTCAACCTATAATGTGTTATTTTCGGGGAAATTAGGGCATAGCATGTATAAATAAGAGTTTTTCTCCTTATTTTACCCCTTCTCCCTCTTCTTCCACATATCTCCAACTCTTACATCTTCACAAGCACTCAAGCAACCAATCTTCTCAAGCAAGCCTTCAAGCACTTAGTATTTCAAAAATCATCCAGTGGAGTTGGTTCTTGCATGTCTTCAGACTTCTTCAACAAGGGTTTGGTGGGTTTTTACATTTAAATTTTATTCGATCATCTTTCCTTTCCCATTTCATTTCATCATTTAGGGTTTGATTACCAAAATGGGGTTTGCCTATTCTTTAACCCTAACCCTTTGTCTCCTCTTTGCATGTGTGCTTTGTAGGTTTTTGTATGCAGATTTGTCAAATAGAAAGGTGTTAAAAAGGTGTTGTCAACTCATCAAATTCATTCAAGTCAGAAAATCCCTAGTTGAAGCTTGGAGACCTCTTTCAGCCCATTTTTTGCACAATCCAAACCAAACACTTGCTAGGAACCGAAGTGCAGACCGAGGGCTTCCACTTCCACTCTCGGATTTTCAGAGATTTAAAAGTGGACTTAGTCGCCAATAGTGGCAACCTAGTCCCACTGAACCTAGTTTCTAGAGGTTTTTGTAGAGTTGGACACCCTTTTGCCAAAAACTTGTTCCGACAAAGTTTCTT